>JAMXBD010002765.1:0-165297 GCA_024138025.1 Combretum micranthum | reverse complement strand
AATAAAACCTAACAAACAGAAGTTTTTTCTTCTTTCTCTCTCTATCATTTGTTCACTGTCATTATTTATCGTATTGTTCATCAGATACTGTTCACACAGATTGTTCATTGTCATTGTTCACCGAGCTGTTCATCATCACAGTTCAATATTGTTCATCTCCATATAACAAAAAAAAACTCCTATTTTACAATCGTGACCTTCTAATGTTAAAACCTCATTAAACCCACTCTCGTCTTCATTGATAAGCCTCATCACCATAAAATCGCAACCCTTCACTGAAAACACCAGTTAAAGGCCACCACCCTAACTCGCCACAATCTCCCTTTCACACCCATCAATTGCTAAACTTACTGCATTAACACGCTATACCCTAATTTAATCTTACCTTCTCCTACAATCCTCTCTCTTTTTGCTCAAATTCATTGATCATTCTCACAACCCTCTTCATCAATAAACACATTCAATCATGATTAATAGAATTTGCATCATAACACAGACACATGTTTAGCCTCAACTTCCATTGCCTTCAAGACTCAACCAACATTACATGTATCTTGCAAATATAATCATGATAGTAGTAGTGGCCACTTAGAATGCAGAGGGTACGATCCCCTTACATATACTCCTAAGCTTACTTGTTAGATTTGCAAAGAACCTGGATATTTAGGCCATTCTTGTCAACACAGGTATAATAAGTCCATCGTATCCACTTCCTAGACAATTGCAGTTCATCAAGCTACCTAGTATGCAAACTTTGGTGCTATATACCTTATAACTTCTAATGTAGGTATTCTTACTAATCTTACCTCATATGTTGGTTTTGATCAGGTTTTAGCTGGTAATGGTGCTTCCATATTAATAATTCACATAGGTGACCTCATTATACACACTTCTAATCGCCCTTTATACCTTAAAAATGTCCTTATTGTCTCCTCTCTCACATACAACTTTTTGTCTATTATTAAATTGTGCATTAACAATAATTATACTGTTAATTTCGATAATTCCTCTCTATATATCCAGGATTCCTACAGAGGCAAAGTTCTTCTTTAACAAAAAGACCACAGATCATTTGTACCCAATTAAGCTTTGCACTACCTTATCCCTAAAAATCCTTTTTCCTTCAATCCCACTAAAAGAGATATGGCATTCTCAATTATGCCATCTACATGAGGATGGCCTCCACCCTCTTGTTAAGAGTCATCACATCAGTGTTAAGTCGCCATTGTCCCCTTCCACTCTTTATCATGCCTGCTACATTGGAAAGTCTATTCGGCTCCCCTTTTAGTACCCACCTCATCATGCACAGAAGCCCTTAGAGGTTATTCACTCAAATATCTGGCAATTGCCTGTTAGATCTAATCTAAGGTTTTGCTACTATGTTATCTTTGTTGATGGTTGCACTTGCTATTCTTGGTGTTTTCCCATGCACAATGAAAGTGAGGTTTTCTCCCATTTCGAGCACTTTAAAACACTAGTTGAAAATTATTTCCCTAACTGCATTAAAGTTTTCCATTGTGATGGTGGTGGTGAATTCATAAACAATGTCTTCACTAATTTGCTTCATGATAATGGCACTCATATCCAATTATCTAGTCTTTATACCCCTTAACAAAATGATGTAGCTGAACGCAAACATCGACATATTACCGAATTTACTCGCACCATGCACTTGCATGTAAATCTACCACCCACATTCTAGGTTGATGCTACCCTGATTGCTATTTACGCTATCAATCGTTTACCCTCGGCCACACTTAACCACAAATCCCCATTTGAACTTCTCTACCATACTTCCGGTGACTACAACTACTTATGGACCTTTAGATTTCTTTGTTATCCTAATATCGTGACTCAAGCTCCAAATAAATTCTCATTTCTCTCTTTGCCTTATATTTTCCTTGGCTATCCTGCTCAACACAAAGGCTATCGATGTTTAGACCCCATTTCAGGTCGTATTTGTTGGGAATTTAGGGATCAATACGCAGTGGAAATGTGTATATTTCTCTTAAAAATATGAATCCTAAATCCCCAATTTCGGATCCATGCAATTAAATCAAATTAGAGTGGATAGAATTACTTTTTTGATGCTTTAAGATTCTAGAAATTCGGATCTGAGATGCTGCAAATGCGAACACCCTCTCCCGTATCCACACGAATGAATTTCCAATCGGATCTATGTGTGTGCGCTAGCACATAGGAACACTTCCTAATTTTGGGAATCTCTCTCTTTTGTTACAGAGTTTTTTTGTAATTCTAATATGATGGCAAGCATCTGTAACCCTAGAGGTGACCATCACCTCCTATTTGTAAGCGGATGTAACTGTTGGTTACCTATCCTAATCTTATTAGGGTTTTCTCCATGTCACATATCTATAAATAAAAATTTTATTAATAATTATTTATTATTTTTAATCTAATTAAGAATAATTAATATAATTACATAATTCTCGATATGGTTATCTAAAATTACCCACGATCCAATCAATTCATTCTTTGTGTGTGACTATGTAGGTTTACTTAATGTTGGCAGTAACCCTAAAACACTTTTTAGACCTACAAGACATAATTGGTCTCTAGTAAGACATTATGCCTACCTAAATTAAGTGAAGATCGGTGATCCGACTTTACCTATTAACAGTTAGTTACTTAGTCCTTTACCTATTAACAGTTAGTTACTTAGTCCTTTTGTTACATAATATCTTATGATTAAACATAAGGTGTAGGTCAATATACTTTTATATTGTTTAATCACATATTTCTTGATTCTAGAGTATGACTGACTTAAACAAGTGATATCGATAACTCCTTATCAATTCATTCGAGTATAGCCATGCATTTCTCAGTTATACTCATCAAGAGGCCCAAAAGATATCTCTCTCAAATCAATGAGAGGAACAAATCCCATCTTAATCACTCAACTTCCTCTACGTAATTTATATTATTCCCAAACTCAAACTTTATAACTATCCGGTTAGATAACATTTGATTGAGTTAAAACACAATATTCCTCATGTTGGAATCTATGGTGATTTCAGGTCTAACGACGAAAACAATACTGTAAATGAGAAATACTTATCGCATTTATTCATATAGTATTCTCATATTTGGTTAATCCAATACAATATACTCTTACATGTATTCATGTGCTGAATTGATATCTCATATCCATAATCAGTAAAACATGATCATCATCCAACCAACAAACTAGTCTTAATTCATTATTATTCCATATAATGAACGACTAGGGATAATTTAGAATAAAGTTATTTCTCACCTTATGGTTTTACTATTAAAGTCACATACTTTAATGATATAAGGAATAACCAATTTATTCAAGGAATAATACTTTATCAAAGTAAAAGGCCAATAACAACTTTGATAAAGAAAATGGCATATATATTATAATGATAATAATCATTCAAATGACATAGAATCCATATGGCCTAGGGCACATCACTAGCGGTATCTATGTCAGTCGTCATGTTATCTTTCATGAAACTGTTTTTTCCTATAGCAATCTCGTAGCCTCTTTTAAAGCTCCGCTTGGTACATTTTCTTCTCTACCCCTTCTCACGTTTACCATCTCTCTCCACTACTTGGACAACTAGAGTGTCCCCACCAACCTCAACCCTTCTTGAAGAAAGCTTCCTTGACTCACCCTACAACATCCTTGTGTCTATACACCACTCCTGCCCCTGACCTTGCCCCTACCCTTAGTCCTGCCTCGGACCCTACCCCTCCCCGACCCCTACCCCTACTCTTATCTCTTCCACTTCTGCTAATAATCATGATCCTCCACTTATCATGCATGCCTACAAACGTATTCATTCTAGGCTCACACTTCCACCGCTCCTCCTCCTCCTTCCACTACCTCACCTAACCCTTTACCTTCATCATCCTTACCTATTCCTGCTACCTCTACATCACCTTTCCCTTCCGAACCCACTCACTCCATGCGTACTTGCTCTCAATCTGGTATCACAAAACCAAAAACCATCCTTAATCTCCATACCCATAAAACCTCCCATGAGCCTCGTCACTGTACTGAAGCTCTATCAGACCCCACTTGAGCTGTTGCCATGAGAGAAAAACTCCATTCTCTTCTTCAAAACTATAGTTGGACTCTTGTCCCACCTTAACCCAATCAAAATGTTGTTGGTTATACATTAAAATTCTACATTAAATACAATTAGGAAGGCCAAGTTAAACATTATAAAGCTCACCTCATTGCCCAAGGCTTTAGTTAACGGGAAGGCGTTGATTATGATGAAACTTTTAGTTCAGTTGTCAAACCCACCACCATTCATTTTGTTCTCTCTCATGTGGTTTCCTCTTCATGGACCATTCATCAATTAGATGATAAAAATGTCTTTCTGCATGGCCATTTAAGTGAGACTATGTTTATGAGACAACTTCCTGGGTTTGTGCATCCATGTTATCCCCACCAAGTTTGCAGGCTCAAGAAACCTCTTTATGGCCTTAAAGAGGCTCTTCGTGCTTAGTTTGACCAATTTAGCACTTTTCTTTCACACATAGGCTTTCATCAAAGTAAAGCCGACATGTTTATGTTTACCTTTTCTCAAGGTTCAGATATGCTTGTTGTACTTCTTTATGTTGATGACGTCATCCTTATTGGAAATTACTCTCGCCTGGTTGCACATTACATGTCTCTTCTCTCTTGACAGTTTGCCATGAAGGATCTTGAGGATCTTCACTTTTTCTTAGGTGTATAGGTTAGTTGCACACCTCAAGTTCTGTACCTAAGCCAGTCTCATTTCATTCACGACCTCCTTAAATGACATAACATGCACCTTAGCAAACAGTCCATACACCAATGTCACCCCGGAGTCACCTTAGTGCCCATGGATTCCCATTACTCTCTAATCCCACTTCTTACCGAGAGATTGTTGGGGCATTACATTACCTTACTATTACCAAACCAGATATCAACTATGCAATAAGTTAGTTGAGTTAATATATGCATCAATCGAATACTAATCACATGCATACAGCTAAGTGAGTTTTTCGATATCTTCATGACATCATGACATTGGGTCTCCTATTGTTCAATGTTCATACATCTTGCACATCTTTGAATACCTATGTTGATGCTAATTGGGCTGGTTGTAGGATATGTTATTTCTTGGACATAATCTCATCCTGGCATTCTAAGAAACAACCTACAATTTCTAAAAGCTCTACTAAAGCTGAATACAAAGCCATTGCTTATGTCATTGCAAAGTCTAATTGGATTTGCTATCTTACTTGTGACTTGCAAATCTTGATCCCCCTGTCCTTTTGTGCTATGATAATCTTGGAGCTGTTGATATGACTGGAAATCGTATCCATTGAAACCGCACAAAATATATTGACGTATCACTTTGTACATAAACAAGTTACCATAGGTCAAGCCTTAGTCATATACATTCCCACTTGTCATTAGTGTGCAAACATTCTCACCAAGAATCTCTTTATTGCTACTTTTCTTGATCATTGTACCAATCTCACACTGACATTAACACCCTGAGATTGAGGGGCGTATTATTGTATGTATTATTTTTGTTATGTAGTGTTAGTTTAGTCATTTAACATCACAGGGCTAAGAGTCCAATAATATGTTTTGTATTGTGAATTGCAACAATAATAAAATCAACAAATCACAATTTTCTCTAAATGTATTCAATACTAAGGTTTTTAAGGGCATAGAGAGGATAGGGGTGGGGAGTCGGTCTTCCTCAATAATATGATCAAATATTAATCCATTTATTTAAATCTAAAATAAATTAATTCAAACATGGGTCATTTTTTATACATCGAAATATGATTATGTATCATAACTAACAAAACAATTTTGTAAACAAAGTCTTAACTATTATGTACATTATATGAGTAAATGTTTAAGCTTATGTCATCACAGTTATTTTAATATTGAAATTTCCGTCCTATGCTTTCATAACAATGTTATTATTGCATTCATAAGGCCTTTTGGTAATTGGAAATATGATTATCTACTTTCAACTTTAGTAATCCAACTAAAAAATACTAGCTTTTTAAAGTTATTTATTGTATGAAATTTGTACTCTTTTTCAAGTTGGACACAATAGAATAAATAAATTTGCTGCAAAGGAACAATTCAAAGATATTAGCAAGAAGACTTTGGAATAATTATCATAAATGAAAAAAGTATGAATAAAATCATAGAATACATAAATTACTAAATATTGAAAAAAAAATAATACTGTTAATGATTAGTATGCAGGAAGAGGGTGGATGTATTGAGATTGTTTGTTTAAATTTTGGTAATTTGAGTGAATTATGTATAAAATTGGACAAATCATATCGAATGTGAATTTTAGATAAGTTGAGATGAATATGTGCAACTAAACAAGATATGGTGAATTAAAGTATTCCTAACTAACTATAATTTTAAAATAATGAGAGGATATCATTTTTAAAGGAATTCCATCTTTTGAAAAAGCTAGTGGGAAAATCCACAAATTGAAAGAGAAACAAAATAATTTGATAAAACCATTTAGAACCATTTGTCACAAATTAACTGTAACTCATAATTTTTCAATTTCTTTTTTCTTAGAGTTATAGGGTTAATGTCACAAATGGTACTTGAATTTTGACAAAATATATAATTAAATACTTGATTTTTGAAATTGATCAATTTAGTACCTGAAAGAACTTTTTGTGCACACAAATAGTACATTTGATAAGTTTTTTTATGTATTAAATTGATTAATTTCAAAATTTTCAGATATTAAATTGATTAATATCAAACTTCATGTACTAAATTGATGATTTTCAAAGTTTAGGTACCTAATTACATATTTTGACAAAGTTTAGGTAATATTTATAATATAATCCCTATAGCTTATTTATGTTCTAAGTTAAATGAGTATCCTCATATTACATAAGACCAATTATTTTTATAGCTTAAGTGCAAGTAATTTGATAGTAAGAATGTATATAAACCAAACTATATGTTTCATATAATTCATATAAATTAATAAAATGTAATATATTAACTTGTGATGGCATCTTTTCAACTTTGGTCAAAGGAATTGATCTAACTTCTAATACTAAAGAGGAAACAAAGTTAAAGCTTTTGACATTTCCTCATATATCTTTCTATTGAAAAGGTATCTATAATAGGGAACAATCAGCACGTTGCGCTTGAAGTAATAAGGGATCATTTTGAAACAATTAGCAAAAGCACATGCAAAATGTTTGTTCTCCTCCTTCGGGTATGCATTACAATCGGTTATTTATTTATTTATTTATTTATTTTTTAAGAAAAACTTTCCCAACACTATTAACTGATAATATAGTTCTTATAATGTATTTTGCTCAATTGTGTATTATTGCAGTTGTACTTTATTTATCCAATCCATGTAAGGAATTTTTTTTTTTTTAACATATAAAATTGTAAATCGCAAGGAAGTGGTTGAAAAGGGAGCAAAAAGCCATGCAACTATCTCACCAACATTTGTATTAATAGAAATATGTTGAAACGCAAAGGGTATATATTTCATAATTTTTAGCCTAAGCCATAAAATTCTAGAAGGTATCTTTGATCTTACTGTACAAACAATGTTGCAGCAACTCAAGATCAATATAGTTATACATACAAAGTGTAAATATTAATCAAATTTTAGCATATATAAATATCAGTGTACAAATTATGGTGATATTTGATTTGCAAAGTACCAATTTCATTAATATGTGTGTGTGTGAAATTTAATTGGTATTTATATGCCTTTTTTTTTTGTATGTACCAAGTAATAGCTAGTGAATATTTTTTTTCCTAACTATACTCTCTAAATGCTTAAACTATTTGATACAACCTACGCTTATTTTATTGCATCCCTATCTTCTAATTTATTATATTAAAGACATGTTAGCTCATAACTGGAATAAATAAAATTTTAATATTCACCTCACCTAGTTGGCTGGATTTCTCTTACACTAACTTCTCTCTTGAGTGTGGCATTGTATAAATTTTTATTAGTGCTAGTTTGGACCGAGGATTTCTTTTTCCATATGAACAGTCATGTTCTTTATCCTTGTGGAGATTTCTAATAGGGGATTCTAACATTAACATTTTATTAAATCAGTGGGTTACTAGTCTCGTCAACGCGATCCTTTTCAAACCTTATCGATTACGTTAATTATAGCCTCCATTTTTCCTATGCAATTATCTGGGGAAGAGGAGTTTCAGTCCATGCTAAAGAATTATTAAACCATATCTTTGACTTATAATAATGTGAATGAGGAAAGACTGTTTCAATCGGAAGTTAAATAATATATTGCAATTTACATTTCCATGTTAGTTCTCGTGATAATGGTTCACTTCCATAAGAAGATTGAGGGTAGATATGATGTTTGGTTTATACGTTGAATTTTTGGTATTTTTGATATAAAATCATAGGTCCAAGATAGAACTTAGATCAGAATAATAATAATAATAATAATAATAATAATAATAATAATAATAATAATAATAATAATAATAATAATAATAAATACAAACAACACATCTCATTTAAAATAGTATTTTCATTTCTTAATCCCACAGACAACCCCAAAATTTGACCTATTAATTATACATTAGTGAACCCAAAAAATTTCTTTTTCTTTAATTGGATCCAGATTAGTCTGATCCTATTATTTTTGGGCAAATGTCAGTTTAATGCAATTTTATTTTTAAAAAATCATCTAAGTGTCAAAACAAATTTCATGTAATATGATCCTAAATATGGCAAAGTTTGGGAACATATGATTTTTTTGTGATAGAGATTGCAAATTTTTTCTTTTTTTGATTTTTGCAAAATTTTAATGAAATATTATTTTATTAAATATGATATGGTGATCGTATGAATATTTCACAAAGCCAGATCAGTAGAACATAAGATGTTTCAAACCCCCAACCTAAAGATCTAAAGTTTAGCGATTATAAAATATGACCTCTTCAGATTTCTGGACCGAACAAATGGGCCAAACCTCTCTTTTTATTTTTTACCAACTCCAAATTACCCATAGACCTAAAGTTTAGAGTTTGTGCGGATAGCTTTTTCAGACAAATACATATATATATTTAATAAATTATTTATCGAGAAATAGATATAGATAAAAAATAGCTAACAGTAGATGCAAATTAGACATATTTAAGTATATCATTTCGATACATATAAAAATACAAATGAGAAACAAATAATCTAAACAGACCCTAAATTAAGTCTAAATATTAACAATCCAATGGAAATTCTAGTTATGAATTTCAACAAAATGGCAGTGTTCGGAATAATTAAGTGTTTGGTTCGTCTTATTCTCATCGGTTTGTTATCTTATTTTTATTATTATCAAATAAACTGTTTGTTAACAAACAATACATATGAAAAACAGACATTTCTATTCATGAACAAATCAAACAAATAAGATAATATAGAAAAAATCCAAAGAAGAACAAATATAAATAAGACGTACATAAAATACAAATAAAAGCCAGACAATTCAAACAAACCCATTTTTAAACTCTGCACATTCGCATATTGAAAAATAATATTTTACCGATCAGCTTTTATTAATTTTTATTTCAGATTTTCTAATTTGGTTTGGATTTTTCAAATTATTTTATTTTGTTGGTTTTTTTTTTGTTTTTCTTCTTCTTTTTTTTTTTTTGTTTTTAAACCTAGCATTGGGAAAAGTGAGGAGAAGTAAAAATGGGGTGTACTATGATCCAATTACAACAAGTTTGAAATCCAAAAAAAAAGAAAATTTATTGGAATTAGTAAAACTCTCTTGATCAATAGTGCGTCATGTGGGAATCAAATCACTTGTTTGTATACTTATTTGATTGAAATAATTCATAAAAAGGGGTATGTTGCTGCCATTTTAAAATGATCCAAAGCGGCCAAAATATCATATCAATTTAAATCGAACTAACATAAAATACTTTTTTTCACATCGAACATGAATCCAATTTTTATTTTCTTTCCGATGTTGTGGCGGGAGATTTTGTCGGTTTCCTCTCCGATGAGATTTCTAGAAAGAAGTTAAAGATGGTAAATATGCTTAGTCCATGTTAGCCAGAGTTATGCAACTAGAAATCACTCCTATTGTAAGTATATAAGTTACATATTTTCTTTCATATGATTGTCAAAATCATGATTTTACTATTTACTAGAATATAGATGATTGATAGAATTGTATAAAATCATACAAAATTGATAAATTATAAAATGTAGAGTCATATACCTAAATTCATAATTTATATGAAGTTTGCATCTAAAAGTTTTTTCATTCATTTTAGTTAACAAAAAACGTATAAAATTATAAGCTTATAAAATCGTATATATGCTATGCCATTTTGACAACTATGCATCAACCTTGATGTAATAGGTAACAAACAATTGTAATCCTCGATTTCATAATGTGCCATCAACATTTGTAATAAACATTTATTATAGGCCCAATATTAGTGCTAGCTTGTTTACATTACACTATTTTGACAAACAAATCAAAGAAGGTAAACGTCATACTAACCTTGGCAAGAATTTGCTTAACTTCTTCTTAAAACAACTTGTTGTTACGAGGCTAATATTATTTACTTAATAATTAGGATCTGTGCCATAAACGATTAAAATGAGACATGTCCTTGGGACTTAGGGCCATACGAACCTTCTATTGAAGATGTTTTGTATAGTGTCAGGCTATCTGGCTATTGAATCAATACACAAAAACATTATTAAAAACAGATGACTCTTTTTAAATAAAATGAAAAATCAGATTCATGGTGCAATAGAAATGTTTCTCATTGCTTGATTGGAAAAATATATGACTTTGCTAGATCAATCATTCAAAATCTTTGGTCCTTACTCAAATTTGAAGAGAAACGGGGTAATAGAGTCAGTGAGAATGATTCTTCATGGTTTATTCCGTAGATCTCAAAATCTCCAACTAAAGCAGCCCGATGTTAATCTGAACTATATTAGACACAAAATACACTAGTCTTTTAGTTACTTGAAAAAGCTCTAGTTGATATTTTATATCATCACATTCATCTTTTTGATTTGAAATTTAAACCAAATGGTATTGGTGCTAGTTTGCATTTAAACTAACCCTTTTTACTTTTTTTTTTTTAATTTCTTTTTGTGCAATGGGATTGATTAAGTATTTACTCGTTATTAATCCTCTTGATTTAGATTTTCCAATTATATCAACTTGACTAAAGTTTTATGTGTCAAAATGAAAATTTCAACACCTTTTAATTAAAACTTATGCCATACTTACTTGATCTCTTGTCAATATGTCATTGAAGGAATAAGCACACAATGATGCACTTTGTTTGCATTTCCTTTCCGGTATATGCATATCATTTTTATTGATTGAAAACCATTTATTTGGAAATGGTATGACCCACTTCCACTTCATAGAACAAATTGGGTAAATGTTTGATATTTATACGAAAACTCAATTTAGTCCCTACAATTTGAAATGGTCAATATAATATCCAATCAAACCTTTTTGTGATCATTTTGACTACTTTATCTACATGGTTTGATTTGTTTAAAGACATAAAAGACATAGTGTATAATTAAATTTTTACTAGTAATCATAATATTCGGTTACAAAACAAACGGTAATAGTAAGATAATAAAAATAGTTATGAAAATTTTAATTGAGTATTAAATCAACTAATTCAATATTCAAATTAAATTTTTATACAAAGTTTAAATACTAAAATTGACATTTTCTCTTACAAACATAATCCCTTCTAGCATTATCCTTTTGCAACAAACCTTCAAAGTGTTATTTTGCATAGAGGATTTTTATTTCACTCGTTATCGCTTTCTTCCAAAAAGAAATATCTAATGAAATCATGGCCTCCCCATAAATTTGTAGCCCATTTTTGGGATAAGAAATTGAGATATTCTGGTTCAAATGTCTTAGAGATTTTCCTCCTCTTACATTTTCTTCGGTACAATTTTTTTTTCTCCAAAAATTAAAGATCATCTGAAGTCTATACTTAGTTGATTAATTGCAGGTTCTCATTCTTTTGTATTTGATTTGCTTTCTCTAAAAAATATACATCTTCAGAAAAATTCAGCACCAACTGACTCAGTTATAGATTGACATGACCTATGAAATATGAATGCATGAACAATAGTTTCCTTTCCATGTTCCATTAATTTACTTGAAGAATTACGAACTTATGCTAGACACCCCTGCACTTTCTTCTATATGTATGATAAGTTTGGAAAATTCTTTGGTATTATCAAGTTTTTTAATTAAATCGGTTCAATAAGTGATTTAACGATTTAAATTCATATTCAACTATGATCAAATCTCTAAACTATTTAATTTTTATTATTATATTTATTTTACTGGTTAGATAATTGACTGGACTAAAGAAATTATTCAAAAAGGACTTTGTTTTATAATTGGATAAAATTTTATAAAATACCGTAAATTCTATAATTTCAAAATTTTCATTTTAAGATTTAAATTTTTTAAAAATAGGTTAAAAAAAATCAAGTATGGTTCAATGAGTTGGCTGGTTAGAGACCCACTCATAAAAATATAAATATATGACCATTAATAATTAATACTTTGGATATTAGATACCATCTAGGAGTCATAATAAACAGTAATGAAAATTTGCTTTATCACCTTAAACTCTTTTTGTGATTAACTTCTACATATCTCATTCCTCTGAACTTACTTCATCACCTAAATTTCTTATACAACTTTTCTGCTAACTCATATTATTATTATTATTATTATACCTTTATAAGATACAAAAACCCAGTATTATTAAATCCGGACCGACCCATTCAGTTCAATTCGGTTAAAGTTGATCCGAATGAGCCGATTCAACTACTGTTCTATCTTGATTCAATTTAGTTTTACCCCATAATCCGTCTCTGACAACATTGCCGAAACCTCATGGGCTAAAAAATTGGATACAATATTAGATCACATCATATATATCTATATCTAAATCTATATTTATAGGTTTGTTTGGATTGTCTGTTTCTCATTTGTATCTTCATTTCTATCAAAATGATATGTGTAAATATATATAATTTTTATATATTTTTTTATTTATATTTGATCAATTTAATCTATATCTATTTCATAATAAATAATTTATTAAAAAATCAAAAAAATATCTATACCAACCAAGAAAAACTATCCAAACAAACCCTATTATATCTTTGGGGTAGGTTCTTTGAATTCTTTCATCGGACGTGTGGCATTTCGTGCGTGAACTCCCTTTTCTTGGTCGGTTGATTGAATTAATTCTCGGGACTGAAGCATTGCAAGCCTCGAAATGTGGACAGTATTGATTGTAGGGTATCAACTTGGACGTGGCTACGTTGGAATTGGATGATGGGCCTTGATTCCTCTAGTTTCCTGGATCCTTGCCTCACTTCTGTTGCTCATTAACGCATAAATTTTTTAGACAAGTTATTGTTGGACTTTGGTATGCGAAGTATAATGACTGTATATATATATCATGGGGATAAAAATATGCTATTGATACTAGTCCTCCAAGTGTGATAAATCAATTTATATAGTTAAGAAATATACAAATAAGTCCCAACAACACAAAAATAAGTCACAGATTATTAAGAAAGAAAGTCTATTTTGATTAGAAGTCTACATAAATTTAGTAATATATGATTTCAAATGTATTTATTATTTGTGTTGTTAATAAGAACACATCAAATATTGTGAATAGAAGATAAATTTTTTATTATTTATGAGAAAGTAGTTTTAAATATTTGTTTTATAATTACAATTTTTTATAATTTTCTTTTCTTTTTTTTTAATAAGTTTTATAACGTAGAACTGCGAGAACTCAACCATTTTTTGAACTAGCGGTTCCAAAATCGTTGGATCATGCATTTTTTAGGAGTAGAACCGTGGGACCCGCCAGAACTGACGGGTCCTTTACCTATTTAGACTAGTTATTTAGACTAGCAAGAGAAATAAAATAATTTTTTTACATAATAATATAAAATTAACTGCAAAATATTTCTTAAAAGTGCTTCCCAAAGACCATAAAAAGTAACTTAGCAGATTTAAAAAATTGATAATTTGCACTGTGAATCACTACTTTAAAAATAAAAACAAAACTATTTCTTATACTAATAACTTAACTATATATGCTAGAATACAGTTTGAAAGAACAAATTATTCTCATACGAATTAGGACTAGCTCCTAGAAAACTAAATTATAAAAGGAAAAATGTCAAATTTAGTAGATTAATTTATATGAAAATTTAATATGATACCTAAATTTTGAAATGTTAATTTAATAATACTCGATCAAACTTTTTCTCGCTATTTTCAATGATTCTTGTGTTACAAACCAAAAAGGAAATACAAGTTTTTCAACAAGGTATTGACAGCAACCAAACTGGTTGAGGGATTACACAGCATAAAGGAATCTGTTGTAACAGATTCTCAACTACAAATTGTATGAAACATTTGTAACAGATTAAGTATAACATATTCTCAAATACAGATTGTATAGAATACATGTAACAGATTTAGCACAGCTAATATACAGCTATAGAATAGCTTTAGTACAGCTATGTTAGTTGTAATACAAGATCTATAAAAGGGAATGAAAGGAAGGAACAGTTTTACTTCCCCAGAACACAAAATCTCAGGAGTGTAGCCTACTCGAAAAGGCCTCTTAACATTGTGTTCCTGTCAAATAACAAACCAAAGAAAATAAACAAGATTAATAGAACATGCAGAACAAAATAGAGAGAAAGAATTAGGGTTAGGGTTTACCAGAGAGCAAACACGAGAGGATCAGCGAGTGATTAAACAATTTGAGAGAGAAACCCTAGGATTTTATATCAGGTATTCTTTGCTCGTGAGCAGCATGTGAAGCAGTCCTAACATTTTTGGTGCTCTCGTCTTCCTCCTTGATTCTGATGGCTCCGGATACTCGATCTTCTACACAATTAACAGACATGGATTTCTTTAAGAATACTCTACTTGCTATTCAAGAGAACATTAAAACTTTGGGATCTCGGATTGAGCAATTGGAGTTGCATCAAACATCCTCAACCAATAATCAAACTAATAAGACATCTCCAGATTCATCCACTTCAGAAAATTTACTCGGATTCGTTATTAAAGGGAATTAAACTTGGAGATTCCTAAATTTTCAGGGGAGGATGTTTTAGGATGGGTTTTTAAAGTTGAACAATTTTTTGATTTTTTCAGTACAGCAGGAACAAAGAATTACAATTGTCTCTTTTGCCCTAGAAGGTGATGCTTAAACTGGTATAAGTGGATGTACCTTAATAAACAGTTGAGTTCTTGGTCCAAATTCACTGAGGCCTTGATTCATCGATTTGGTCCTTCGGCATATGAGGATGTGCAAGGCTTGCTATCCAAATTAGTCCAGACTTCTACGGTGGCTGCTTATCAATCCCAGTTTGAGTCTCTCAATCGTACGGTTGGTCTTTCTGAATCATTCCTTTTAAGTTGTTTCATTTCTGGACTAAACCTGCATTAAGACGAGAACTTCAGATTGCTAAACCTAAATGTATGATGGATGCTATTTGGTTAGCTCGTATGCATGAAGATAAGCTAAATGACCAGTTTCGTTCTTAAACCTTATAATACACCTGTTCCTGCTATCCTCTAATTCATTGCAATTCTCTAAACCACAGTTGTTCCTATAAACCTGTCCTACCTATAAAAAAACTTACACCTGATGAAATGCAAGCTAGAAGAGAGAAAGGTCTTTGTTACAATTGTGATGAAAAATTTCATCGGAATCATAGGTGTAAAGCTAAATTTTTGTTGATGTTGAATGATGATATATCTGATGAGCATGAGGATTTATCTACTCAATTAGTTGAAGAATTACCTGAGCTTAATGCTGATTCATCATGTACAATTAGTTATCATGCTCTGAATGGGGATTTTATTCCTCGAACACTACGTTTTCAAGGCCATATTCAAAATAAGATTTTATCCATTTTGATAGATTCTGGGAGCACACATAATTTCATCCAGTATAGAGTAGCTAAACATTTGGGTTAGTTATTCATGCTGCTCCTCAATTTTCTGTAATGATTGGAAATGGTCAGAAACTTTCATGTGAAGGTCTTTGTAAAGACATAGTGGTCCATATACAAGGTTTGGATTTTGTGGCTTCCTTTTATGTGCTTCCTATTCAGGGTGCAGATGTGGTTTTAGGGGTCCAATGGTTGCAGGAATTGGGACCTGTTACTATTGATTATTCTGCCTAACGATGAAATTTTTCATCAAGGACATATGGTAAATTTGTTGGGACCAGGCTTTATGCAAAGGACAGATCACTCATCATCAACTTCGAGACTGTTACAGACTAACGCAGTGGCTACTTGTTTCCAACTCGTGGCTCAGACAAGTTCATCAGCAGAGACATTCACCAACAATCCACTATTAGATAGTGTTTTGGGCAAATATCCTCATGTTTTTGAGGCACCATCATCATTGCCTCCACTGCGTCAGATCCAACATAGGATTTATCTAAAAAATGGTACCTCTACTATTAATGTGCGACCATATCGGTACCCACATTTCCAGAAGGGAGAAATTGAACAGCAAGTTCAGGAGATGCTTCATCAAGGAATTATTCAATGTAGCAACAGTCCATTTTCTTCACCAGTTTTGTTGGTCAAGAAAAAAGATGGTACTTGGCGCTTCTGTGTTGATTATAGGGCTTTGAATGAAGCCACAGTGAAAGATGAATTTCCCATACCAACAATAGATGAGTTGTTGGATGAGTTATATGGGGCTACTATTTTTTCCAAGTTAGATTTACGATCTGGTTATCATCAGATCCGAATGCATCCTGAGGATGTGGAGAAGACTGCATTTCGCACACATGAGGGTCACTATGAATTTTTAGTCATGCCCTTTGGCCTCTGTAATGCACCAGCCACCTTTCAGTCTATTATGAATTTCATCTTTAAGCCGTACTTAAGAAAATTTGTCATTGTTTTTTTTTATGACATCTTAATCTACAGTACGTCTTTGGAATTACATATTACACACTTAGACCTGGTATTATCAATTCTTGCAGAATACCATGTTTTTAAAAAGGTCTAAATGTGTGTTTGGCCAGTCCTCTATTGAATATTTAGGCCACATTGTGGAGGCTGAGGGAGTACGACCAGATCCTACAAAGTTGGCAGCTATTCAACAGTGGCCACTTCCTTCAACAATTAAACAGTTAAGGGCATTTTGGGTTGACAGGATACTATAGACGTTTTATTAAGTCTTATGCTATGATTGCAGCCCCCTTAACTGATCTCTTAAAGAAAGATGGATTTCACCGGACTTCTCAAGCTACTGATGCTTTTACACAGCTTAAGCATGCTTTGGTTTCATCCCAATTACTAGTTTTACCAGATTTCACCAAGCAGTTTATTGTTGAGACTGATGCCTCAGGAATTGGCATAGGAGTTGTGTTATTACAACACAACAAACCTATTGCTTTCTTTAGCAAGAAATTACCTCCACATCTCTGCAAGGCTTCTGCTTATGTCAGAGAATTACATGCTGTGGTGGAAGCTGTTCGAAAATGGAGATAATATTTGTTGGGATCCCATTTTATAATTCGAACAGATCATCGGAGTATCAAGGAATTGCTTACTCAAGTAATTCAAACTCCAGAGCAGCATAAGTACTTGACAAAGTTATTGGGTTATGACTATTCAATTGTCTATAAAGCTGGCAAAGATAATGTAGTGGCAGATTCATTATCTAGACAATATGACACCACTTTTTATTATCTAGCTTTTTCGATGCCACAATTTGCTTTTGTTGACCAGCTGAAGAAGGAATACACCACATTACCAGCCTTTAAGAAATTTTTTTCTGAAATTGAAGCTGGCAAGACAGTTCCTTGGGTTCTACAGTGGAAGCATGGACTTCTTTTTAAAGGGCATCAACTATTTTTAGTTCCCACATCTTCATTGATTCCCCTTTTATTACATGAATTTCATAGTCTGCCTACAGCTGGTCACTTTGGAGTTTTAAAGACTTATAAACGCTTGGTTTCTCAATTTTTTTGGACAGGCATGAAACATGATGTGGAGCTTTTTGTCAGAGCCTGTACTGTTTGCCAGCAGACCAAGTCAAGTACTCAACGTCCTTTGGGATTTTTAAATCCATTACCTATTCCTGATCAGATTTGGGAAGACATCTCTATGGATTTTGTCACTTGTCTTCCCAAATCTCAGGGGTTTACTGTTATGCTGGTCGTGGTTGATCGCTTGACAAAATATTGTCATATTGGAGCTCTGGATACTCATTTCACAGCTACTAAAGTAGCTCAATTGTTTCTCCAGATAGTTGTCAAGCTTCATGGTTTTCCCCGAAGCATTGTCAGTGACAGGGACCCAATTTTTATGAGCAAATTCTGGAAGGAATTGTTTCGATTAAGTGGCACAAAACTCTTTCAAAGTAGTGCCTATCATCCACAGTCTGATGGCCAAACTGAGGTTCTTAATCGAGTCCTCCAGCAATATCTCAGATGTTTTGCTATGGATAGACCTGAGGAGTGGGTCAAGTTTTTACCCTGGGCTAAGTTCGCCTACAACATTTCTTTTCATGAAGGGGCACAAAAGACACCCTTCGAATTGGTTTATGGCAGACCTCCTCCTACCATTCCTATGTACTTAAGAGGGACTTCTTCTATTGAGGCTGTGGATTTTGTTTTACAGGATCGAGATCAACTTCTTTCAACTCTGAAATCTCATTTACTTAAAGCCCAGGAAAAGATGAGAACTCAAGCCAACAAGCATAGACAGGATATTACATTTCAGGAGGGTGAGTTGGTGTTTGTTAAACTTCAACCTTATAAGCAAACATCCCTTACTGGGGATTACCATAAACTTTCAAAAAAGTTTTATGGTCCTTATAAGATATTGCAACGGATTGGGGTACTGCTTATAAATTGGAATTGCCAGAGCATTCCAGAATACATGATGTCTTTCATGTATCTTGTCTTAAAAAGCCCATGGTTCTGTTATTCCCACCCTCGATTTACCCCACACACTTTTCGAAATAACCCTCTTTTGGTGCCTCTGTGTGTGTTAAACACTAGAGTTTTGAACCGAAATGGTCACAATGTTTCTCAAATACTCGTACAGTGGAAAGGGATGCCTCAAGAAGACTCTAGTTGGGAAGATGTACACATTTTAGACAGCTCTATCCTCAGTTTAACCTTGAGGACAAGGTTTTATTTCAACAAGGGAGCAATCTGTTACAAACCAAAAGGAAATACAAGTTTTTCAACAAGGCATCGACAGCAACCAAACTGGTTGAGGGATTACACAGCATAAAGGAATCTGTTGTAACAGATTCTCAACTACAAATTGTACGAAACATTTGTAACAGATTAAGTACAACAGATTCTCAAATACAGATTGTATAGAATACATGTAACAGATTTAGCACAGCTAATATACAGCTATAGAATAGCTTTAGTGCAGCTATGTTAGTTGCAATACAAGATCTATAAAAGGGAATGAAAAAAAGGAAGGAACAGTTTTACTTCCCCAGAACACAAAATCTTAGGAGTGTAGCCTACTCGAAAAGGCCTCTTAACATTGTGTTCCTGTCAAATAACAAACCAAAAAAATAAACAAGATTAATAGAACATGCAGAACAAAATAGAGAGAAAGAATTAGGGTTAGGGTTTACCAGAGAGCAAACACGAGAGGATCAGCGAGTGATTAAACAATTTGAGAGAGAAACCCTAGGATTTTATATCAGGTATTCTTTGCTCGTGAGCAGCACGTGAAGCAGTCCTAACATCTTGTCTCCATTTGCTTTATATGCTAACATAAAATAAGTAGTCTACCATTGAATTTTTATTACCTCTTCTAACATCTTTTAATACCAATAAGTTGCCTCTTCCATGCTAGAATTGGAACAAACAACATTAAAGTGATATTGTACAAATAAACACAAAAAATTTGGTTAAAAATTAAATTATTCGCTTTAAAATTTAATATCAAATTAAATTCTTATACAAAGTTCATAACCTGTTTAGAGAAGCCGACAATCTTTTGACCTGCGAGAGTGAAGGTGACTACGACCTTTGAGGCAATGAAGTATGCTTGCAGTGAGTGACGTATGCTCTTCTTCTAGCTTTGAACAACTAGAGGCATGGTTGATCACTTGCGAGTTGAGGGAGACCTGTCTAGGGGGTTTCTCCCCCTCTATGAGCTCTTTTTCTTGCGGCTTTAGAGAGTCTGGTGCATGCAAATTTTGTTGTCATCGTCGCCTTGGCCTGTTAGATAAGTTAGGTTGAACCGATAAAATAGGTGCATTGGATCTTCATAACAATGGGGGGAGCTCCAAAGCCCAAGGGTTTGAAGAGCTTGGCGGGCCCGACTCCACCGACTCTCCTGATCTTTGTTTTTCTTTCTCGGTGGTTTGGTCAAGGATGGTGATCAGGAGACAGAAGTGTTGGACTGTGCCTGTGTTGTCCTTCGATTCTTTGCCATTGTCGGGGGACCCCTTAACGTTTCTTTTTCTTTGGCCTCGGAGCTCTTATGGAGGCAAACTCCTCACTTTCTCTACTAGCTAGGTCAAGCACAATCGAACTCTTCCTCTAGTTTGTTCTTACTTGTTTGGGGTGATCTCTGTTTTATATTTTATCGTGTGGCATAATGTAGACATAGATTATAGTGAGGCTTCATGCTAGGTGAGTTCTTTGTTTTTGTTTCATGTATGTGTAATCAAGTCGGGATGCCGACTTTGACCAATGTATTTGATCGTGAATTAATCACTATTTCCCTCATGTATTTGATCATTGATCACTGTGCTTCTTATCTCTTTGACTTTGCATCCTTTTTCTTATTTTGGTGATGTGTTGTTTATTTGCAGGTCGACCTTTTTTCCGGTGGATCCACCTTGACGGGAGTTCCCAGTGATTGTATTGGAACGTCGCTTTGTTTTCTCTTTAACATCTTCTTGGCTCATAGGCTTCCTTTGGAAGGCACATCCTTTTGAATTTTTGTGCGTCTTTTGATTATGACCCAAATAATTGAGTGGAGAGTAGCAATCTCGAATTCATCATTTTGTTACCTGCAAAATAAACCCCAATTGTTAGGCTTACCATTAGAACGAAATAGAAAGAAAAAGAGTAAGGAAGTACTACCCGAGTGACATAAAGTTTCTATTCTAATTCGTTTGCTTGAGGCTATAATAAAAGTAGGGTTGTTAGAATAGGTTAGGCCTTGATCTTTGGTAAGTTGGATTGGACCTAATATTTATCACATTACTTGAAGATTACATATAATTGCTCTATTATTTAAACTCTTCAATTTCGACTGTGTTTTTGAAAGCACAAGAAAATAGTCTCATATACGCATAGATTAAATAAGGACTAATTTTCACAATATAACAAATTATGTTGGAGAAATTACACGAGAAGATGTACATCAATGTTTGAGGATAAATTTGTTTATGTATCAACATTTCAAGTGATTATAAAAGGAAATCAATATTTCGTTATAGGTATATTTAAGGTATCAACTTTTGACTTTTTTTTTTAATAATTAATTTTCATAAGTTTTTTCAATAAATACTTTGTTTGATTTACTTTATAAAATGTTAATTACTTTATTTAAATAAACATTAAATAAACTTATCCTTAAATTAGAAAGTATAATGTAATTTATCTCAACTATATTATCACATGAAACAATATTATTAGAGTGATCGCAAATACATCCATAACTGCCGCAGAATTTTAATTAGTTTCTAGAAAGGAACCTGTAATGTGACTTGGGGGAAGATTGTTTTAATCGGAGCTGAATGAAATATTTTATTCACATTTCCGTTAGTTCTAATTATATTGTTCCTCCCCGATGACGAAGTCGCTGGTGAAAATAATTTACTTGTGGATCTTTCGGTGTTTTTGATATAAAATGGGGAGTCCGAAATAGGCTTCGAATGATTGGGCTTGGTGCTTCCCATCCACGGTTTGGACCTGCCATATTTCGATCTTGTGCTGCCTGGACCTGGAGCAAGCCATTGACTTAGAGCAGTCAGCACAAAATAACAATAATTATTAATAAAAAATTATGAATATATGCTTTTGACCATCTGCTATATACCTATATGTGTGAAATTTTATTTCATTTTATCTTTGGGCATGCTAGTCAAAAGAGTTAACTAGATTTGAGGGTAAAGATAGTGGTAATGTATTCAAAGTCATTTGCCAGGTAGTCATCCATAATTTTATGGGTATAACACTTATAACACACCCTTGCCAAATTTATAAAAATATATATTATATATATAGCGTTTTTGGCTTCGCTTCAAATATAGGTTCATCCTCCTAAAAAAAAAAATTGTTATTCACTTAACATTCAAATAATCTCTATGTTCGTACAAGGGAAAGATTGATAACATTACCTTTAAGAATTGATATTTCTTAGAATTAAACTACCTTTTGAAAGTAGCCAAAAACAATAAGATGGTTAATTAATTATTAACCTAAAGGCTTCAAATTGACTTCACTTTTATATTAATTCCACATGCTACAAGTAAAACACAAGTGGGAGGAAAAAAAAAAAACATATAATCCACATGCCTCAAAACCTAATAGTCTCTTTCATGCTACTTCCTCAAGAAGATCCTTTTCTATCATGTTATATACATTTTCTTAATTTTTTGTTAGCTAAGATGTAATGCTAATAATTATCAATTAGTATCTTTCCCTTTACCTAGATTTACTCATATATTGAATAATGCAATCTTAATCATCATTTCCTTAATTCTTCATCAAATTAAGAAAGTATAAGAAAGATTAACAAAGAGAAGGAGGGTTGGGGGTGGGGGGTTGAAGAAGAAATCAACTCTAATTAAAAATTATCCAATTTATGTGTAATATTGTCAACAGAGCTTACAAGCTTCAACCTGCACTACTTATTTATTGAGAAGAACTTCCTATATTTACATGTGCTTAAATCTGTTGACAAGCATTCTCGCCCAGCTACACAGTTGCAAGACACCATAGCCCTTAAACGCCCCTTAAATGCCTCGTACTTTTTCCTTGTAAACTACATTTACATCTTGCGGAATCCAACTCTCTTCTTTTGTCGAAGAGACATCTTTGTTCTTGAAAACATTCAGCCTCCTCCCCAGCTCCTTCCTGCACACATCAAAACCAAAGATATCATATGATTGCCCCTCTATTTCTCAGGAATCCTCGATTTATGAAGTGGCTCTAAATGCTTAGAATTTGAACTTGTGCTACCTCATCAGTCGACGGTCCATACTCGAAGTAGATAACAAGCCTCTGTTCTCTTCCGCTCGTCTTAAAAGATAAGGAATCACCTTCTCCACCGGTCCGAACGGAATGTACTTGCTCACTTGGAATCCTGCATTTCTCAAGCCAAAAGTAAATGCCTCAGCCATACCATATAGCTGTGCAAACTCAAGCCACGGGTTGTCCCTCTTCATCCCCAGATCCACAGCTTTTGCTGTTGCCAGTTGCCCTATAGAAAAATTACATATGTCAATGCATTTGTCAATACATAAGGACACGATGCTAATAATGATCGATGAGTTCAATTCCTTACCAGATTCAAAGTTGTGAGTGGCAAGAATAGCTCCAGCTGATTTAGCAGCAATCTTTTCAAGTAGGAAAGTGGCGCATTCGTTGTAGCAGGAATGCGTGTCTTGAATGGTGTTATGAATTGGGGATTCATAGCCCAAGGAATGAGCTAGTTTCGATTCACTCGTCATATAAGCTCCTCTTACCAATTTGTATCCTAACGTAACTCCTGTTTTCTCAGCCTCCTGCATTGCTAGCAATAATCTATCTTTGGAGTCCTTCAGATACGCCTGCATTGTGCCATATACAATGGGCTTGGATTTATTATAGAGGATTGAGGAATAATACGTAAAGTAATCGATAGCGGGTTGAACCGATGTGTACTCTGCATCGATTGCCAAAGGAACATCGGCTTCTTGGCACCTTTGGCATAGTTTTCGCAACCTTTGGAGACCAAGTTCAAGGTCTTGCTCCTCTTGTGGAGTTAAAGGCTCAGGTTGCTCAAGGGTGTGATGCATTGGGCTCGAATCCGCGAAAAGAGGGAAGCTGTTGTTCTTCCATGGGAGATTGAAAGAGGGGTTCTTGTGTTGCCATCTGAGCAGATCACTAACTCTTCTAAGCAGATAGATTGGGAAAATTGCGCTCACTTTCACCACAACAAAGCTCACCTGTTGTTATCAAAAGTACCCAAGTTCAACAAAAAAATAAATAAACAGAACAAACAAGCCATAGCCATTGGCTAGTAAGTAAAATTCAAGCCACCAAATTTAACGACAGCATTAATGTCCGTTTGTGCCAATTTTATTTGATGTCGCCAATTTTATCTGATGTCTCCGAAAAGACAACTTGGTACGTCCGCATGCCAATTATTGTTGGATGCAATTGTACCACTTGAGTTGTCAATTTGACAGGCTGGGGTCATTTCTTTCCCTTTGGCTAAGAAAGGGACAGGAACATGTTTTAGCCGTAGAAGTCGTGTAACATTAAAAATTAGATGGGCCACTTTAGCAAGTACATAATCCTATAAAGTGGCCGACATAAAGATTCGCATCATTTGCCGCAATGTTGGAGATGCTTCGCACTTTTTAGAAGATAAAAACAAAATATATATATTAAAAAATTTTTAGATAACATTCTTAAATCTTTCCACTGGATAAAGGGCCATCGCCAGCCTTCTGAAATCTGGTAAATTATAACTTTCATAATATGATAAAAAATTAAAATTATATTATTAAGAATTGAACAATTTTAATTCACGTGATGTGATCATGTCAAAACAAAAAGTACGGCTTGTATGTATAATTATTAACAATCTACGTAGCATGTTAGAATCATGGAAATGGAACACATTTAATAAGAGTGAATTGAGCCAATTGAAAATTTTAATTTGGCTATAAATGGTTCAGACAAATAAAAAAACAGTGGATTTTTACTTATAACAACAAAAAAAAAAAAAAAAAAAGGAAAGAAAGTTACTTATACTGTAGATTCTGGCAAGCCAGATCAGACCGTTTAGCGGACAAGTTGGACGGATCCTTATTTTCGGGGAATTGTTTAAAGTTAAAATCAATCTACTTGGATCCGTTCTGCCATGCCAATAAATAGTCTAAGATGTTTTTCAACCACCATCGAAGCCTTTTTAATTTTTTTCACTGATTTTTTAATAATCAACTTATTTTCATTACCCCAAATCAACATATCAAATGATCGGCCAAATCATAAACAGCAAATTTTGGGCTGGAGATAATTATGGGAAATCGGTTTTATTTCAAAATAATTAATCAACCATAAATTGCACCTATTAATACACCCTAAGGAATTTAAGCATTCTAGTAATTGTCTTTTCTAATTAGGACGATTTCAAAATAGCAGATTCATACTCGTTTGAAAGATTCAAAACGCGGAATCTATGTTAGGCATTCTAGTATTTTTCTTTTTCTAATTAAGACGATCTAAAAATAGCAAATTCAAAACTCGTCTAAAAGATTCAATAGGCGGAATCTTCGGCTAAGTTGATCCCATGGATCATTCCAGTAAGATTTGCCAATTCAAGAAATTCTCGGAAAATACCTCTTTTTCAAACAACCTCAATTTCTCCAAAGGATTCTTCACATAAAATTTTTTTATGTCATTTTTTTAGATTTTATGGGTTTTGAATACCTCCACAGAACACATATAACAAAATAAAAAAAATTATAAAAAAACATAAACACTTTTAAGATTTTGATAGAGGATCCAAAAAGGTTTTAATCAGGTCCCATCTCTCGGACCTAAGATGGGATGCGCTAACAAACTTGCCTTTCCTACGTCAGACTCCTAACTTACCAGAAAAAAGGAAAGCGTGGAAAATTTTCCAATTAATAAGGGACGTCAATTTAAGAATTTTCTCCTTTTTTTTTTCCTTAATTTCTATGACCTCATGCATGTAGTCATTCCGGTAACCAACACAAGTCTAATTTTCGTTTTCTTCGTACTTATCTACACATGCCAATTGCCACAGTCAGAACACAAAAAAAAAAAAAAAAAAAGGAAAAAAGGAATACCCACCGAAGATTCATGAAATTTAAAAAAATAAAAAAACAAATTTCTTTTCTGGAAACATAATTGTGCTTTATCTCACGCAACCAAACTAATCTAAATACTGAATTCGAATGAACCCGATTTATTTTGATTCCTTTATTAACATGCAGAGACCATATAAAAATGTTCCGGGTATGAAAAGAAAAAAGTAAATCACTTAGAAAAACCATAATGCCGGTATGGTTAAACAACATAAAAATGAATTAAATGCTCTCTAATACATATGGAATGACAATGTGTTGGTATTTGAAAGATCCAAAAATTTTTGTTTAGATTGTGGTGGTGGGTCCTTCAGGCTTCAAATTTAATACAAAAGGTATGATGCATGCAGATTGGATTTATATAAAAATAAAAAAAAAGTACTTACAGATGATTCCGGAACCAATTTTGTTGCATCGACAGTCTTGATGAAATCCTCCAAATTCTTATCACAAGATAGATTATCCTCAGCATCTTCCAGAGCATAATCCAACATTCCTCTTAACCCGACACCACTGATCTTCTTCTCCACCGTCTTGACAGCCTCTCTCACGTCTTCCCCACCACAAAAATGCTCATAAAAGCTATGTTTCACCGCCCCCAACACAATCCCACGCCCAACCAACGAGTCCATGATCTTTGAGTTCATGACCCACGTTCCAAAATCCACCAACGGCTCAATCGCAGCCATCTGTAGGATGATGGACGACCGTATCAGCTTAGTCGTCGAAACCGTTGCGAAAAGCTTCTCCTCATCTTCCAAGTTGACTATTGGCCTTCTTGGTGTTGGTGGTGGAGGGAGGGTGGTTTTGAACAGGGTTTCGGTTTTCGGATATGTTTCTTCCTCAAAATCTAAATCAAAGGCATGGGCGGCGGTGGTGATGGATGGTGGGTTCAATGGTGGGGTGGATGGTGGCGGTGTTGGTAAACGCGGGGTAGCGTTACTATGGATGAAGCGGGCACTAGGGAGGAGGTACTTCGAAGCCTTGAGGAAACGTGTGGCCATAAATTTTTTAACAGCACACCTGTTAACAGGACCCTTCTTTTAAGGAAACTGGTGTTGATTATAAACTAGCACTCGTTAACAAAAACTTTTTCAAGACAAAAACCAATTATACGCGAAGGAGGCGTTTGTGTTTTTTTTTTTTTTTAGGGGGGATAGTGTGTGTTTAAAGGGTGCAGAGTTAAGGTGTATATATAGAAAATTTTCAACTTGTTACAGGTGGGACAGTCAAGGATCCGAATTTTACTTCTCGTGCGAGGGTTTCTGTACTAGGACTGTTTACTTTTACTAAGATTTCGATGTTTTGCTGACAGTTGAGCGGTGATTTTGTAAAAAAAAAAAAAAAAATAATAATAATAATGGTCGATTGGGAAATAGAATTATAGATATGTGCTGTGTCGATTGGACCGTGGAAAAATCCAGAGGCATTGCCTATATTAACTGCCTTCCAAATCGGATTTGGGACATGGTGTTTCCAAGTCATTGCTTACGTGTAAGATCATATCAATCATGTTCCTTTCCTTTAAAATAACAAAAACAATTTTGTCGATTTTTTTAATAAGATTATTCTAGATTGTGATAAACATGTTTAGATTGGATTAATTAATTCCTTAATTAAGAAGCGATATATGATTTTGAGGTTATTTACTTTGATATAGAAATCAAATCTCCATAGTAAGATTTAAACCGACCTTATTGGTACCTTAAATAGTTTGATGTTTAAACCTAATTTTTTTCTTTAATATGCCTCTAGGATGATTAGTTGGTCATATATACAAGTATGATAACCTTATGATATAGTAGATTAACCAAGAAAAATTAACAAAATTTGGAATTTCTGAATAAAAAAAAGGAAAAAAGAAAAATGTTGTCGCGATCTTTTAGTTGTCTTCAACCTCCTTTACGGATTATGCCAATGAGTCATTTGTTAATAAATATATTCTTTATGTCGCTTCAATTTAACGCATGATAGAAACAGTATGATTAATTTAATGTGTGACCCAATCTTAACCGATGAAAATTAACCATCAATTAATGAGCGTTCACTTTGCTAAACAAATAATTGATGATTGGAATTCCAATTCATAAATGTGATAGGATTGTAATAACTATTAAAAAGTAAAACAAGTAATTATTAGAATAAAATATAAAATATCTATAATGCGTTTATATTTATTACAGAGAGAGGATAATTGTATATGAACTATTTTTAAGATATGAGTATTTATGATAAAGTTAAAAAATAGACACAATTCATATGATGGAGACATGAATTCTATTCATCATTTTAAGTAATAGCAATTCATTATGAATCGTTATTCATTTCAAGTGAATACCATTATATTAACTTTACGACAAACGAGAAAGAGATGAATAGCCATTTATTTCAAGTGAACGGACCGTAAGTACCCATTTCAATGTTAATATTCATGAATTTGTTTTTCATTAAATAGGGTAAGGTTATGTAAAAAAACTAATTGAACTGTGAACCGAACCGAATCGAAATTTTAGTTACTTTTTGAAATGGTTCGGTTTGAGGTTCGGTTCGATGAAGAGCAAACGGTTTGCGGTCCGATTGGGGATCTTGAATCAAACTGTATGGTTTGAACCGAATTAAACTGTTATATAAATTTTAAAAAATTAAACATATGATTTTTACTCTTAATTGTTTTATTAAAAAATTAATTGTTTTTAAAATTTATGATTTAGATATATATAATTCATGAGAATAAAATTAGATTTTTCATATTATGTTTTAATTGTTATACTATCTATAAATAAGATAGATTTTAGTTTTTAGCCTCTAGTATTCTAACTATTGAATTTTTTTCTCTTTATTTTATTAATTAATCTAGTTCTATCATTTAGTTGCTTATTGATTCATAAAATTGATAATATGTTAGTTAGAAGCATACAATGAATTAAATTTTGTGTCTCATATTGGGATAAAGTCTAGTATACCATTATAGTTCAAGATAATTTAAAAAAATAAGACTAGTCATAATTATAATTTTATAATAGATGAAATTCTTTCCTTTTTATAAGTTTTACATGTTTATTTGGTAAATGATTAATTTTAAAAATTATTGTTTATATTTGTATTAGTGATGAGAAATATGTAATGGATGTTTTTTCATAAAATATATTTTTATTTTATGAATAAAAATGGTTCAAGCCGCAAACTCTTTTTTTTTTCGATTCGAAAAAAATTATGAATCAAACCGTATGGTTAAGCTCAAATTTAAAAAAAAAAAAACCAAACTGTAAAATATGGTGCGGTCCAATTAGAGAAGCAAACCGAAGCAAACCAAACCAAACCATACCTTACACACTCCTAATATGAGGTGATACTTCTCACTTGAGAGATCAGGAATGATGTCACTAAGATAGAGGACTATTGGCAATAATCATGAATACTTTAAGATACTTGTTAATAAGTTAAGTAAAAATGGTTTTTTGCATTTATATTAATTTTTATCCTTGCAATTGTGTAGTCAATTTTGAAATGGTTGAACCTTTTTTTTTTAATTGTAAACATGGAAATGAATCTTTATTTTTTTTCCCTATTTTTCTCAAGTCTTAGGATTTTTTTCGATTTTTTTTATTTTCATATGTATATTATTTATATTTACTTTAGACTTTTATCTTATCTGTATCTTATATATATTTGATCTATTTATAAATAAAAATATTCTTTCTTCATTTGTATTAATTTTTTGATAAATATCTGTTTGAAACAAAGAAAAGAAAAGATAACATACTACAAAGTCCAAAAAAGATGAAACAAATAGTTATTCTTTTAAACTCCTATCACATATAAATAATAATTGAAATTACAATAAAAAATAATATCTTATACAATATTTTAAAAAATTAAATATTCCCAAACTTCATATTTTTAAATTGAGAAAACTTGAATGAAGGTAAATGGAAAAGTCCTATTACAGTTTTTACTGTCCATTCAGTTTTGTGGAATTTCTATGGTCCAAACAATATTGTCACATCAATATTCTAGACTATTAAAATAATTATTTAAACTGACATATTAAGTTGGTGATGCCATCACAGTTGACGTGAATTCTAACTGTTAAATATTGGGCGGATCCATCTATAAAAAAAATAATAATAATAACATTCCAAGATGTTTTAATTTTTCTTAATTTAATGAGTATTTTAATGATCAGATTATAAGAAAGATTCTTGTAAGCTGTTTCGGAGCTGTTTCCCATGAGTGGGTTAAGCGTGGGGGGGTTGGTGCCCGGTGGTGTTGCATATCGGGAAGAGGTGGGGCCGGTGGGAGTACGAAACCCCAAAAATTGGAAGCGTCACGATGAAATAGGAACACGTCGAGGTCGCGTGACCTCTACATGTCGAGCTCATCCCCACTTGGTGAATACTTCCTGAGTCAGCATGAGTTGGCAATACCAATAATTTAGATGGGAACGTAGACTTGGTGACGCCCTCGTGACTCGTTTTTTTTTCAGTGGTGGTTGGCTGTAAGCTATGAAGATTTGGTGCATTCATTGTTTATGCTAAATTAGTTATTAGTTGCTTTTTTTTCTTTTTTGTTGCAACAGATTTAAATTCACTCCATCTCACTTGTCCTTTAACAAGTTATAAAACAGGCTGTACAATTAATTATTTAATTATTAAAATAAATTAATAATTAAAATATTAATTATTTTAATAGTATAATTACAATAAGATATGATTTTAGTTGTTATAAATTAATAATGAGATTATAAAATTTGTGATGACAAAAAAAAAAAAAAAGAAGCTATAAAATTTGCATAAATTATAAGGTTATTAGCTAAATTCATAGCTTTAAATGCAATATGTTTAAGGAAAAAACATGTTATAAGATAGAATGTTATTCAGTATTTATTAAGTAATCTAATAAAGTGATTTTTTTTATCATTTTATATTCCCTTTTCCCCCTTTAAAACCAATTAATTCACTTTTCCCTTTCCCCCCTTTTTTCCCTTGCCAAAAACTGTATGATTAACTTTGGAAATCGGGTCCCTCGTTGAACATTCACCAAGTATTTTAACATGAGTTCCCTTTCTCCCTTTTCTTCTTCGTCTTTAGTAAAAAAAAATGGGGTTGGGTTTTTTAATAAAGGAAAAAGAAAATACATTGGACGATCCGAGTTTTATCTATTTTTTCTTATTTTTGTTTTTTTTTTCTGAAAGCAAACAGCAAGATTTTTTATATTACTCTTTATTCTTATTATTTCTAATTAATATGGGAAACTGGGCTTTTAATAAAGGAAAATAATTGCATTTTATCTATTTTTATCATTTTAGGACCCCTTTTTCCTTTTCTCCCCCTCATTTTAGCACATTTTCTTTACCAAAATATATTACAACTTTAGAGGAGGGAAATTAATCGAATCTTGTCCATTTTTCATTGGAAAACCAATAATGGTCATGTACAAAGTTATAAAGACTTTGGCCTTTCATTTTAGAATCTAACTCGTAGAGAATTTGTCAAAATAGGACTTTCGATTAGTTCTTTTTTCTACAACTACCATCAAAAGTCATGTCCTGAAAAAAATAAAATAAAATTATAAGCCCTGAAATGAAATAAAATGAAACTACAAGCCCTAGATTGGAAAAGTAATTAAAATGCTCTGGTACATGTTTAGTGTCTCTCTTTCTCTCTCTCTCTTTATTACATGATAACAGGACGTACGTTTTTACTTTCTTCCTATTGTAGGACTTAACTTCGATGATACAAATAACAAAGAGTAACAATAACTTCACTTTAAACGTTTTAAAATCTTAAACTTCAAAAAAGTTGTAAAACTTAAATCTTTTTTTTTTTTTATTTTTTTTGGGGGAAAAAGAAAAACTTAAATCTTTTTAGTATATTTTCTTTCCATTAACAAAAGCTGAAGCACCCCTTAAACAAAGAAACCTATACTTATGTTTAGATATGGACGGTTTTAGAACGAAATCAAACAGAAATCGGTATCCAGTTTTGGATCTTGAAATTGATGAATCGGAATCGAAACCATCTCTCACGATTCTGGTCTAGATCTATGGAACCACCAGTTCCTGGTTCCAATTTTTGAACCGTGAAACCGTATTTTTTTTTCAAATAAAGATAAAAAATATATAAATAAATTTTAGTTTTTAACAAAATAATTTTAAACTCAAAATAATTATTGGATCTAAAAGTGTTAAATTATTTAACCAAATTTTTTAAAAATTTGTTTGGAGAGTACATTTACTTATATACAAACACATCCAATATCAATTATAATTAGTGATATGAGATTGCAAAATACTCTATAAGGTAAAAAAAAATTACAAGGAAAAAAATAGTCTCACATTATTGAGATAATGAATTTTTCTTTTAGAATAAATTTATTTCAAGAAATTATATATGATTTAAGTATGTTTATTTGTGTTGTGGATAATAACATAATAAATATTGAATAAATAATAAATTTTACTATTTATATGAAATAATTTAAATATTAATAATTATATATTTAATTTAATTTTTTTATTATTTCAATAGAATCGGATGAACCCACTAGTTCTAAGCCAAAGAATCATCTAAGAATCATGAAATTGGCAGTTCTATAGCTGATTTTGAAACCGATAAATTAATTCGATTTCGTTTAATTTCTGATTTAAAATTAATCATACCTATGTCTAGTTATGTTACTTCATTTGGACTGTGTAGTCAACCTCTGAGCAAGCAATGGCATAGCTAAACGAGTCTGAAAAAGGAAGCCACGTAACTATAGAAAAGAGTCTGAGCAAAATGTGGTGTCATCTGTGAATTATCGTATCAGAACATGTGGTTGATGTATTAGTATGAAAGAAATACCTGGGGATTTGTTCGGTGACTTCGATAGGCCTTCAAGATCCGAATTTCCCTACAGCACATTTGGTGGATCGGGTTATCATTATCTTCCATCCTTAATTTTTTATTAAATTGTTGTTTTCTTTTGGTTCTATTTTGTGCCTATGGATAAAAGAATTATAATGTGTGAAATAAAGAATAACAATTTCTATTTGAAAAGTAAGTAACAGCAATTTTACACATAGTTTTTCTCAAAATGAACTATCATAATTAGCAATTAATATCCACTTGTAGCATGTTTTTTGGTTAAATTAGTTCTTTTGTCATTTTCCAGATTTTCTTCTCAAAATTATTTTGCCAAGTGAAAAAAAAAGAAAGAAAAGAATCATTAGGTGTCAAACTATTCGTGCTTAACTTTTGAGGCTTAGATTCGGTTTGTTTAAAATTTATTAAATTCGAGCTCAAGCTTTTTATCAAACTTGAAGCAGCTTCATTTCGAGCTCGAGCTTGAACTTGCCTTGTTTTCCATTTATATTTTCATATCTTAAATTTTGTCAAACCCAAAAATAATATATAAAAGTTGTAAAATATTTATATAACGCATATATATTAAATAGAAATTAATTCTTACTTCAGTTATATAATTATATATAGTATATCATATATATATATATATATACTCACGAACCTATTAACAAATTTGTTCATGAGCTTCCTAGCAAGTTTGTTCACAACTTGTCAAGAACCTGTCCTCAAGTTTAAAGAACTTGTTCACAAGCTGGCTCACAAGCCTAAATAAAAGCTCAAGTTTGGTCTTTTTAATTAAATGAATTTTATTTTAAGTTCGAACACAACTCACTTACTAGTCAAGCTCAAAGCAAGCCAAATCTAAGCATATCATAAGCTCGAATAATTTGTAGCCCTGAAAATAACTATTGAAGTCTAATTCTAGTTCTATTTTATTATCATAAAATTTCAATTCCATTCTAATCTCATCCCCTTCGATGACAACGATATACCTTATTCCCTTCTGTAACCATATATGGCTAATCTTTCTTGCTAAATTTTTCTATATAATTTAGTTTTATTTTATTTTATTCTTTCATTGCAATGAAAAAGGAAATCCCAACTTACTTCATTGGGAGACCAATGATATAATACCACTAGGTTCTTAATAAATTTTAAACTAGATGCCTAGATAGGGTTTATCTCTCTCTCTGTCGATCAACCAATGTTGCAGACCTCGTAATTAGTATTTTCCTTCATTGCCAACAACATGTCAATGCATACGACTAGACGAAACCTTACTTTAGGAAAGGAACAAGTTGTTGGTTCATAAATCGGAACCCTACGGTCCATGCTTTCTCCTCCTCTCTCAAATCCAAACTGTTCCTTAACTTTGTTCCTTCATTTGTCACTCATGCCAAATATGTCTGCCATTCTATTGTCAGTGGAATACAGTTTTTCCTCTGTAGGTAATTTACCAAATACAAGCAGACACTTCCACTTCCAAGGCACAACTCTGAAATGCAACATTAAGTGCTACAAAAACTTAATGAACCAGCACCATAATAATCTCATATCAATCAATCATTCAATTACATGCCGCAAAAAAATATTCGCTAGGTATCGTAAAACAACATTAAATCCGGCATCGAAAGCATATATTATACATAATAAATAGATAAGAGCAAACTCTAAATGCTGGGTTTGTTTGTTTGGCTTTATACTTTTCTCAAACTTTTTTCTAACAAATTATTTATCAAGAAATAGATATAGATAAAAAAAAAATTGACAGTTCTCATCAAAAGATCAAATATAGATAAAATATATATGCAAATCAGACATATTTACATATATCATTTTGAAAAAGATACAGATACAGATGAAAAATAGACCATCCAAACAGACCCGTTAATAGCTATGGTTCCTGTATAATCATTGTAGTTGAATTTATTGTAACAATTTTATATTTAGTAAATAATTATATGTAATAATTTATCTTCATATATCTTAGCAATAAGATGTATATTGAGTCAATTTTAAAGTTTGTAATGTAAAAATCACTGTACTATTTACCATAGTATACCCAATACTCTTACACTGTTGGTGAGTAGTAGCAATTAAAAGCATTGCAAGTACTCTAATATATAATTTTTCTTTCATTTTTGCACTTCTTCTATTGTAAAATTTAGAACTATTCCAATGTAATAATTGTTACTGCAATATCAAAAAAAAAAATTACTAAAGTAGGTATTACTAAAAATTAAATTGCCATTTTATTTTATCATTTGCAGATGCTCATCAATTACCACTTTAAAGTTGCAACTTACTCATTTTTCTCATATTGAAGAAATCATTCATTTGATATTTTTATTTTCTGTGAAAACATAAGTTCATTAACCATTAAAAAGTTAGTACATAGATTGCATCCTATGTAAGATGATTTTTATAATTTACACGATATGATTATTTCATCAATAAATTTTAGGATTTTCGAACTTTATGATTTTCACAATAAATAAATAGATAAGATGCGTACTTTTTTCCATAATCATAATAATGTAATGAATTTCAATGAAAAAGATTACTTTAATTCATTAATGGATACCTTATCCCTTCATTTCTCCAATAGAGTATAATTTCTCTCTCTTGACCTTTTACTTTATGATGGAGTAAATGAAAAGTGTATCTTTTGCTTTAGTTTTCATATATATATATATATATAATTTATATATAAAAGGTAGAGAGAGGACCATACATCTTCATGAACTATTAATGGATACCTCCCATCAAGACATTCCGTTATGAAAAGTTATGTCATTTGAATTAAAGTGGCGAATCCTTTTAATAAAAGTGACATATTAGGCCATAAATTTTAATATTCTCCCAACCCATATATGTTCCTTAATAACTTAGAAAGCATGTAACATTATTCTAAGTCTTCATTATGTTGATTGTACTGTTATACCACATTATTGAATTAAAATTAATTAGAGTCTCATGGTTATACGTAATTATCTTGACATGTACTACATAATTAATTCATAATTTAAATATAACTTAATGAAGAGATAATAAAGTCTTACTTAATGTTTCCATTCTTATTAACATAATTCTATTTCAATCATGTATACAACATAAAAAATAGGAAATATCAGAAACACTATAATTGGGTTCTAGAGTGTCATATAAACAAATACAGTAATCTTTAAACTGACGTTCCATAATGCCCATTCTTTTAACATGCTCTCCAAAAATCTTGGGTGCTAATCTTTTTGTTAATGGATCTGCAATTATCCGTTTTGTACTAATATGTTTGATCGACACCTTTTGTTTCTGAACTTCTTCTTTAACGGCCAAATATTTGATCTCCATGTGTTTTGTACCATTTGAATACTTGTCATTCTTTGAGAAGAAGACTGTTACGAAGTTATAATACTAAATTTTCAGTGGCCCACTAATAGTGTCAACAACTTGAAGCCTTAAAATAAAATTCCATAGCCATAAGCATGAATTGTGGCTTCGAAGCAAGCCACAAATTCTACTTTCATATTCGATGTAACAATGATAGACTGCTTCACATTCTTCCATGAGATTACCCCTTCAGCTAATAAAAACACGTAACCAAATGTGGATTTTCTAATATCAACATAACCAGCATAATCCAAATATGAATAACCAACCACCTCTAACTAATCGGACCTTCTATAAGTAAGCATGTGGTTCTTCGTTCGTTGCAGGTATCTCAAAACTTTCTTGGCAGCCTTCCAATAATCTAATCCTGGATTACTTTGATATCTGCCCAACATCCCACACTAAAACTAATGTTGGGTCTAATATAGTTTGAAGATACACCAAACTCCTAACAGTATATACATAAGGATTTTTGCAATTTGTTCTCGTTCTAAATCATTCTTTAGACGTTGCATTCTACCAATTTATCTCCTTTATGAATCGGAACTATACCTGCTAAACATTTCTTCATTTTAAATCTTTCTAAAACTTTATTGATATAAGCCTTTTAGGATAAGCCTAACAATCCTTATGATCTATCACTGAATGTTTCAATTCCTATCACATAAAATAAAGCATCTGTAAAATGGATTAATAACTTTAATCATTTTACACGAATTAATGTTTTCAAATGACGATTAATAATTCAATTAGTGATTATTTTGTTGAACCTTTGCTGGAGTCTCTTGCAATTCAGAATTTCCAAATTACCGTTATTCTTCAACAGTTAAAATGTGGACAAGGCTAAATGCTTAGCGTTTCATTTTTACTAATTAAATCTAATACTTAGTTAATGTTCATGCCTTTTTGGCAAATACGCGAATAAGCATTTTCCATGGACCGTTTATGAAATACAAGGATTAAAATCTTACTTTATCGGAAAAAAAAAAACGGAAAACAAAAGAAACCACCCTATAATGATCAGTGCAATAAGATTTGGCTAATTGAAAGTAACTTATGTCACCAAGAATCCAATTATTTTTTTTAACGGTCATTAGTATTAGAACGACATTTCAATAAATGGTTTCATTTGATTGTCCATGTACATTCCAGAAAAGCTCTTAATGCCATAAATTAGATGTATTGAATTGCTCATTTCCAAACCAATATGTACTCTCAAGAGAAATTCATAATGCCATATATGATACTCTCAGTTTTTGTTTCCAAATAATTCATGATATGAACACGTTAACAAATCAGCAAAATGATAATCATTTTAATGCTTAATATTGGCATATTTGGAAACTGCTTTACCATGCTTACTTAAGCAGTTTTAAATTCAAGAGATCGCATGGCATAACTTCATAGAATTTGCCATATATTTTTGAAATAGCCATGAAATTCCTAATTTTTATTTTATAAGTGTATTGTTGAATTTAAGCATGATATATATATATATTGATAGTGAGTTTAATTTTGATGAGTATTATGACGTGTGAAAGTGTAGAATTATTTAAATATATTAGATTAATTATTTATTGAGTTTGTAAAATATTAATATGCCTTAAAGTGTGTTATTTATGCTTAGAATAAGTGGAATGTATATATAAATATCCTTAGGTAGTAGAAAAATAGGCTAAAACTTAGCCATTAAACCTCCACTATGTGCCTTAAGACAAAGATATTAATTAACCTAAAACAAAGTCATTAAGCCTTTAATGCCCTCATGCCCTTAAAGTCAACATAGGATAAACTTAAACTATTTAACTCTAAAATTCGGCCAAAAATTTCAAACCAAACCAAAAGCCCTCCATTTGCCCTAAAACATCTTCTTCTTCACTCCAAAAAGGCTCCCAAGGTGAACCAAGTTTGAGACTTGATTTTCTACAACATCCACCATCAAAAGCTTGATCTAAAGTCATTAAACCAAGCCTTAAAGTTCTTGTGGTAAGAGTGTTCTTCAACTTTTTTTTCTATGCATGAATATGTAGTCTTGATGCCATATTTGTTTAAATTTATGTTCCATGATGTTTTGATGGTATATGATGTGATAGGACTAGAGTGGTTAGTTTTATGTGCTTAGGATGAGTTTTGAAGTGTTGGAAGTATTGGTGAATGCATGTGGTTGGATGACCTAATATGAAGAAGTGATGAATAGTGATTTGGAGTTGATGAAGTTTTGGAGATGTTTGGTGTTGTTTGAATATGGGATGATCATATAACAAGTTTTGAAAACTTTAGAACGAGTTTAAAGAATTTTAAGAAGTGTAAAATGCATTTTGAAAACAGGGATTTCGTCATTTTTTTGTTCCAGTGTACACAACCCGTGTACATGGCCGTGTAGGCCTTAAAATTCTTAAAAGTTGCTCTTGGGTCATTTTTTTACCCAACACGGCCTCGGTACACGGCCGTGTACCCGGTCGTGTAGACTTTTCCTGTTTCGCAGCTCTTGTATTTTAGCTGTAACTTTTTCATCCGATCTCCGATTGAGGTGATTCAAGTTGCGTTGGAAAGCTAAGGAAAAGATATAAAACTTTCATGTTTTAAGATTTTCCAAATTCGAAAAGTATCAGTGCTTAAATTTCAATTCTTTTCAGCTGATATACTTTCCAACAAAGTTTAAAACTTATTGTTGTTTGCTAAAAGTTGTTCAAAGCCTGATAAATGGTCATTTAAGTAATTGTTGAGTATTGTATGATAATATATGATATCTAAATGCTATGTGGATGTTATAATGATTTATTTGAATTTCTTTGGATGATTATACTTGAGCTTTGATGAAAATATATACTTGAACTAAGTGTGAGTTGTAATTACTTCTTTTTACAGTGATTGATTCCCTTTCGGTTATTCGCATTGACTCTCGATCTAGTACAGGTACGCAGTAACTAGCTTGTCTCTGTGTTAGGATAGGCATTTATGAAAACTATATATATTAAGAAAAACTTAATTGTGAGTGTTGATTTGTATTTTACGTCGTTAAATCCAATCCCTGCCCAGGGTGGCATGAGTGCCTAGGGGCGCCCCTCACAGATTGGATGAGCCTGGGATGGAATTGGTATCCGGTTCGGGAGCGGCACCTGCTCAGATTGGGCATGGTAGATTTAGGGTTTTCTGTAAAATTATCTAGAACGGTATAAGTATCCGAGCTACTTATATCAACCCCCTGAGCGTCAAGGTTATTACTAGGATCCCCCACTATCCTTGTTGCCGGAGTTTGAATACTCCCATGTTGAATTACTAACTAAAGACTAAATAATAATTGAATGGTTGTTGCATCTTATATTTAGTTCAGGCTCGTGTGAATCATCTCGCTTTTGTTTTCGTTAATTGTGTACTGGGCCTCTGGCTCATATTTTATCTATTTCAGGTAGGATCTTGATGAGTCGTATGCGAGCTTGGGTTATGGTCCTGATTTGAGGATTTTCTGGAGCAGTTTGAGGACTAGAGATGGCCCTGGATGGTTGGAGCCAATCTTTTTGTAATAGACTAGATATATAGGTTGGATAGTTGTTTATATAGTTCTTGATGAACTATATGTTTTGTAGTTTTGCTAAGGCTTGTAAGAAGCCTTTTGGTTGTAATATATATATGTATGTAGTATGTACCTAGCTTGTATAACCTGAACTATTTTCTTATAATGTTTGTATATATATGGTATTGTTTTTTTAAAATAAGATATTAAGTAAATAATTTTCAAAATGACTTATGTTGTGAAATTAGACAAACAATTCATCAAACATTTCTTCTCGGACAACCTTACATATAATTCTGCAGATTATATGTGGTTGGGGAACTGTTATCACTTATTTTAAATATAGGGGTGATAGCGGGTCCTTACAATTTTAAAGTTAGTAAAACTTTCCATTATAATTATTTGAAAAATCATGTGTTCTTAAACCTTGCTCTGATACCACATGTAAGATGATTTTATAATTTACACGATATGATTATTTTATTAATATCAATTTCAGGATTTTCAAACTTCATGATTTTCATAATGAATAAATGGATAAGATGCGTACCTTTCTCCATAATCATATTACTGTATTGAATTCAAATGAATAAGATTACTTTAATTCTTTAATGGACATCGTATCCCTCCAATCCAATCTTATTTCTAAAGAGGATTATACTTTTTCATAAACCATTAATGGATACCTCCCATTAACACATCCCATTACGAAAAGTCATGTTATTTGAATTAAAAACCACTACTCTTCTTAATAAAAGTTACATATTGGGCCATAAATTTTAACATCCAGGCCATAACCTTATTCAAATAGGAAAAGCTCACATGACCCAACATTATAAACCAAAAGACAAAAAAGGAACTAAGCATTCACTAAAGAGCCTGTTTATATACAAGTACAGCTCTTAAACGCCCATAACCAGCATCATCCATCAATATTATATCTTGTTCATATGCTGGTGGATCATTAAAAAAAAAAAAAAAAAATTCCTTTGCAAGCATTTCCATGCCAACAGTTGCCAAAGCATCAGCCAGATGGTTCATCTTCCGGAAATGATGCTCCAATTTGTAAAGCTGCAACTGACAAATCTCTGCCCTACGAGGATTTAAAACATTGAAGTACTTAAAATGATAGTTAGCTTGAGAATTTAACATCTGTGTCACCACTACCATTCATCTGAAATGTTGAATTAATCTAAGAAACAGGGTATTAAATATTTTATATCCGGAAGAGGATTGATCGCTATCGTGGTATAGTGGGCATAAGCCCCAAATTCAAATCCTATAGGGAGGTACTACACTAATAAGGTATCAAGTTATCGAATGAAACCAATGACAGGGGATTTCACTAAACTGTAGCCACTGGAACGAAACTAGACGACATACCATCAATTATTACTAAGGAGGTGTTCATGCCCGATGCCTTGCGTGATCTGAATGGGCAATGAATTTCATATTACGAGTTAAAAGGAAAAAAAAAAAAAAAAGGTGGGGAAAGAACTAGTCTAATTGTAATTTCATTCTATAATTTGTCGCTTGCTAATAAACTTTTATAATTTCTAAAAGACATATCGTTGTACTAGTCCTACTGTGATTCCCTTCTACAGAATTAGTGTTATTAAAATAAATTCTACCGAGTACTCGCTTTTTAAATTTTGTATACTATGGGAAAAAAAAAAAAAACACATTTCGAAGTCATTTTGCTTAGAAAGTAAGTATTAAATACAGGTTTCGACAACATTATTTAGCTCAAGGACAAATCTATTTCATGATATATAATCCAATCAACCCTCACTTTGCATTATATGATGTAGAAAGCGAAATACAGACTATAGGTTTTGAAGTCCAATAATGACTTGAGTTTGACTTTTTGGGTTGAGTAATAAACCTAGAGAGTCAAGTTCATGAAATTAAGATGACTAATAGATATTTAGTATGGTTAGTTTAGAATAAGAGTCGTTGGACCGGATGAACTTGTCTACTCTTAATCTTTCTGAAGAAGCTCATACACTTAAAGGAGTCTTTCATGTGCCAAAGAGCCCATAGAAAAATCCATCATTAGAAAGACTCATTTTGCCCATTGATGGTCTATACAATCTGTTGGACATCATCAAGAGTCAAACTCTATAAATACTGAGAGCCCTTCCTCATTTGGTAGAGAGAGAAATTAATGGAAACGCCTTGTACTGTTGGAATACTCTCACAAGAGATTAAATTGAGCCAAAGTGAAAAACACATGGCCTTTCTTCTAAAATAGTGGGTTGATGATATATAACTTATCCACATGTCACTAATGCATTCGAGCTTTCTAAGATTGTGTGCTTTACCATACTTCCCTACCTTCTCAGTCTTAGTCATTCATTGCATGTACTTCAATACCACTCCTCTAAAGTCATGTGTAGTACGAGATGCATACTACATGCACATGATCATTGCAATTGGATTCACCCCACTACACATCATATACCCCAAAACTAGCTTAGCAATACATTTTTACAAAAAAATAAATAATTAATTAATTAACTAAGTATACTAAGGAAAATACTCAAGAGGATAGTGCATTGGGTATTTATGTGAGTTTACCCTAATTTTCAACTTTGTTGATAAGTTGAAATGCATAAGTGATTTATGATTATAATTTACAACAACAAATGTAAAGTATTGAAAATAAAAGAGAGGAGGGTTAAGAAGATCAACCTTGGATTTTAACGTGGAATTGGGTCCGTCTCCTACTATCCATGGTCATCTAATGCCTCTAGTGGGGGCTTCACATTCACTATATTAATAACTCACAAATCAATGTGCAAATGAGCTACAATAAGGTGTTTCACTTGACAAATACAAGTGTAGTACTTTTTACAAGAATTTCAAAATGATAAACAAGGCACTACATTTTTTTAGTCACTAATTAGGGCTTTTAATGATTTAAAAAGAGACAAATAAAAGGAACACATAATAACTTTGTTTGATAGCCAATGAAAACTCTTAAAGTTAATGTTGGAATCTACTCATAAGTTCTTAAATATTCATGTCCAAAAATATGGACATTGGATATCAAAACTCCAAGCTCAACTTTGCATTGAATGTACTCTAATGGCTAGTCCCCTAGAGCTAGCGTTTGAATGCCACACCATAGCGTCCAAATACCACTTTGTATTTTGGTGTCACCTGAAAGAATTGGTTAGTAAAAAAGATGGGCATTTAGATGCTAGACCTTGGTGTTTGCACACCACGCAAAAATATACAAGAACAGAGTATTTTGTTCTTTAATAAGACATGCTAGCATTCGAACGCTAGTTGAAGTATGACACCATTTTGCTTGGTGTTTGGATGCTACTAAAGCTAGCATCTAGACACCAATTGAAGGATCCCATTAAAGTGCTTGGTGTCTGGATGTTGCTAAAGCTAGCATCCAAAAGCCGGATTTTTTCATGACATTGTCATAACAATTTAGGAACTTATCATTTATCATTTGTTTTAATAAGTTTGTTTTCATCAAAAGACAATATGAACCTATGCGGTTCAATAAAAACAACAACTTTCTTTAAAACAAAAAGAAAAACTAACTAACTAAAAACAACAACAATGGGCATAATTTCTATGATGAAGAAGGTGAAAATAAAGTAAGGATTTTTGAGTTCTTTAATCGAGATAGTTAATAAATGTCAAAACACGAAACAAATCAATAGAGGGAATATAAAATTGATTTAGCATAAAGATTTGACTTTTCAATTTGGGTTGAAGAAGACGAGAAAGTAAAGTAGTTTCACTAGTTATGACACGTTTGATGTGTGTATTTTTTTTTCCATCTATTGCATGTCTTATGCATAACTGTTGAAACTCAACATTGCCACACTAGCAACTTTTTATACATGGGATATTTGTCTCACTTTGTTCATCAAAAGAGGTAAGTAAACAATAGCCTTTCAATTAAGTACTACAAGTAATAACTTAACACACAGAATTTCAATTGTTTAAAAGGTTGGGAAATAAATTCAACATTCAACCAAAATTTGAGTTGTGTTTTTGGTATTGTTCTAATTATTATTTGTTGATGGTCTATTATGAAACATGGGATCTTTCTAAGTTATATTTAGCTACAGTTGCAATGTTTATAAGGGAATTTGTTTACTTTAGTTAAAGCTATAAGAAAGCCTTCCCTTTATTTTTTTTTTGGCCCAAAAGATGGACTATGCTTTCATTAACAAAGCCTTGTACAGTACCCGACCCACCGACCCGCACCAATGACCTATCCACATTAAATTTCAAGTGACTACGAGTGGGAGTAGGGGTGTACAAAAAAACCGATGAAACCGAGAAACCGAACCGAAACCGTAAAACCAATCCGAAAAATATGGTTAACCGGTCCATTGGTTTCGGTTTAGGATTACGGTTTTTATTTTTTTCGGTTTTCGGTTTCGGTTTCGGTTTGTAACCACAAAAAACCAATGGTTAACGGTTAACCGTTTCAGTATTTATAAATATATTATATATATAATTTACATATATAAATAATTATTTTATATATATACATATGATTTTCATATACATATAATTTACCTATGTTAATATTTCTTGAATTTCGATTAAAATACTATTATCTTATGATTAATGGAGTTAATTTGGTGATTGATTTAGTTTGATTTTATTGATAATGATACATTCAAAGGTTCATTTTTCCCCTTTTCCTTAATTTCATTTTCTTTTTTTTAGCTCTAGTAATATATATAATAGTTTAAAGAAAAACTTTATGATAAAGGCTAAAAAAAGGTTTTTTGAAATTATCAATTTGATTTGTTGAAACCATTTCGTTAAATGGTTAAAAACCGAAAACCGAATAAATTAACCTAATAAAACGGTTAACCGTTAAGGCGGTTAACCGTTTATAATGGACCGGTTAAGGATCGGGATATTTAAAAACCGATAATTACGGTTAGGTTCAAAAAATAAGGCCACGGACCGGTTAACCGGTCCATGAACACCCCTAAGTGGGAGGGACCCATACACCAAACAGATCCCATCACCATCAGCTCCCTCGACAAACCTCGATTCCCCTTTATTCTCCTTCCTTTTGAAATTTACCCATTCCTTCCAAAATAACATCCAAATAAATCTCAGCATCTAATGTCTTGATAAATAATTTTTGCTACTAGTAGTAATAGCCACAAACTCAAGCTTTGCGAGGTGACAATCAATAAAATTTTACAATAAACATTAGGTCAAACAAATTATATTTACATCAAATCAAATAAATAAAAATTATAGAATTGTTAAAAAAAAAATAGAAGGCACACGAAGAAAATATATCATAAAATTCACAATTCGTGGAGAGTTTCAGGACTTAAAAGATTAGATATTCATGTTGATAACGTATTTTAAAATTTTCCTGCAAAAGGATCTAAACAATAAAGATTATAAATATTGAAAAGAGATAATTCTTGTTGATATCATCTCATATATATATATATATATATATAAAGAATTAATTTCTTGTTTAGGACACTAGTTAAAATTAATTCCTTAAATAATGTCAAAATGAAAATAATTACCAATTTACCACACCAAAATCGCGTTTTTATCACAAGATATACGAGTGAGCAGTAAATACACTTATATTGCATTTTTAAAACGCGATATATATGTGCATATCGCGACTATAAAACATGATATATATTTGACATATGAAGCAATATCCGATTATTAATCGCGATATCCGTACAAAATACTTATATCACAATTAATAGTAGCGATATTGCAACTGTAGTCAAACATTAAATCGCAATTCTTTCATGCGATTTATGTATAAAATTGCATATTCTGTTTCTTAAACATGATTTTACAACTGAAAATTGTTAATTAATTTCATCCAAAAGGTATATTAGTAATTATTTTATATAGGAACGTTAAACATGTATTGGACTTTATGTATAAATGTAGATTAAAGGTGACTATGGAAAGATATTAATCATATAAAGAAAAAGATAATTCTCTGTAGATGCATATTTTAATAGATACATCAAATATGTACATAAAAAAGAAGAAAATATACATTCAAACATTATAATCTTTTTTTTTTAATTTTCCTTTCTCTTTTCTCTTATATAGTAGAATCAGTTTGGACAAAACTTGTGCTTATTTTACAACCTAACCCATGATAACATAAAACAGGACCACCAGGCTTAACCATTATTATGAAATATTAATGATATCCTTATTCACTTCAATCAATATCAGAATATTCTGCCAAAGAACAATAATCCAATATCATAACACAAGAAGGCTCGATTTAGATATACATGACAAATATAACAGATCCATAAATTTATTGGTAATAAATGGTCCAACCGTCATCACTTATCTAATTGCGGAGTGGCTATGTTGAACATCAATCAGACTCAATTCTAGCCATCCATCTATATCTATATGGAATATTTATTTTTGTCTGGACATATAATGTATGAGTTGGGAAGTTCTTTTAGCCGTCTTAGACTTTAGGAATGACAACATGTCTTTGTTACTTATTCGTATGTAGTGGCAAAAAAAGTCATTGCGATTATGTAACCTCTGCACTGTCTGTTAACTCTGACGGCATGCATGATGTTATCTCCCGGATAGAAGTTGTCAGTTTAGTTGGAGATCGAAACGTGAAAGGAATTTTCAAGAACTTTTTATACTTATAACATTGATGGATGATATATTTTATGAGAGAGGCATTTTTATCTGAAGTCTAGATATCATTACTCTTATTCCAATGTTTTACCCCATAAAATTTTTCCTTTTGTTCTTTATTTTTTTTTAATGGAAATATGAAGCTTATCCATTCATGTTTGTCATATAAGATATTAATGGTATAAATTAGGCATCCCAATGAGGCGGGTAAAGGCATGGTCCTATCTTGTGGGCGTGGTTTGGTTAACCAGTCTATGAATCCATTTTTTGAACTAAATCAAGATAATTGATTTTTTTTTGCAATTTCAATCATAAATCAGTTTATTATTAACGGTTAACCGCTTTAATGGTTAATCATTTTTTTCAGTTAATATTTTTTATTTTTAACCATTTAACATAATGGTTAATCAAAAGTTACAGTTAACCATATTTTCAATTGGTTCATAAAAAGTTAAGCCCTTTTGTTCCATAATTACATTGAAAAATTACAAATTAAGAAGTTAAATATCATAGTTACATTCAAAAAAGTGCAAATCAACAAGTTAAATAACTATAAAACCAACAACAAATTAGAAATATAACTCTAATACAACACTGCACAAATTAAAACTTTATAGTCTTCTCATTTTTTTCAAATTAACACAGCAACATCATAATAATTAAAACATAAATGTTTGAATTATCGGTTTTTTAACAATTAATCATTAACTGTTGGTTTCTCATCATTACAAATCGAAAAAGAAATCCTTAAAAATAAAAAATCATGATACTAAACCAAACCGATGGACCGATTAATCATATTTTTTGAATTGGTTTTCTAGTTTTAATTCGATTTTATTGGCCTTTTTTCCCCACCCCTACCAACCCACCAAGTCCAAAGGCTTAAGTTTTAGGACCTAGAATTGCTCCAATCAAGTGCTAAGCGGGTCCTAGATCATGGACCACCAAGTTCGGACCAAGGCAGTTACATTCGTCCAACCCATCTCTGTTTTTTCTATTATTACAAGTAAAAAAGAAAAGTAAAATTTTTATTTAATTTAAAAATTAAAATTGTAATAGAAAGAAAATTGGTATTTACCCAATCTTTACATTAAATTATCAAGGAATTACATGTAATTATATACAAGCACATCCCATTTAAGTTTCAAATATTGGTGGTATGGGACTGAAGTAATATTGTAAAAGTGGTTATAAAAGAAAAAAAGGTTTTTCTCTTAGTGGGACTCTATATAAAGTAATTAGGCATGTTTTTTCAATTGTATTTATTTCATATATTGCTATCAATTTTGAATAGATAATAAATTATTTCAATTTACATGAAAAATAGTTTAGACATTAAATGTATTTTATCTTTTCAATTATTCTATTGCATTATATTTTATTTTTGTTTGTATTTCTTATTTTTATAATAAACAATTTATAGATTATTTATATTTCTTTTTTATTGAACCCATGCAGGACCACCCACAAGTCATAACGGTCCACTAGGTTGATCCTAATGGGTCCAGTTCGGACCCGACCCGTGGAATGTTGAGTATGAATAATGACATCCCATTATGTGGCATATTTAATATTTCTATGATAAATATATTGCTATATGCTTCAATTATTAGAGTCTCATAATTGATGTGAGATACTTCTAATTTCTTATATATGATCCATAAATAATCAAAAAGAAAAATGCTTAAAAGTTTGATACTTATTATATTATTATTATTATTATTATTATTATTGCAATTATGTGTTTACTAACTTGACCGGTGAAGTTGAAAACATTAAAAAAAAATCAATTAAATAGTTCTAGAATGGTGCTTCTCTAGGTAGATTTATTAGATTATCTAGTGGAAACAAAATTAAAGTCGGACCATTTAATTTTAATCCGTATTAGAGCATAATAAGTTATAACCATCCCATTTCATCATACCATATTCATTCACTTTAAATAATGTCATTATATATGGGAAAAAAAAAAAGATAAAACCCAAAAAATCAGTATCAATATACAATATAGCCTATAGGAAGTAGTCCTAATATCAACGCTACTCATCGCTAATCTATTTCACAATGGTCCTTTTGGGCTTTTTCGAATATTCAATTCTTATGATTCGTATAGAATATCCAGTTTTGTTTGTATTTGGAAGACTTGAATGGGTAGTTGGTCGTCCAAAGCTTTAGGAAGCAAAATGTCGATGTCGAACGTAATTGTTGAATGGAAAAGAGAGTGATTGGGACTTTGACCACCTCGCGTTGTTCTAGATGCGGATCCCTTCTCGTCCCCTTTCCTATGCTATTCACTACAGTAAAAAAAGAAATGTTTAGCAGTCATGACTTTTCCAGGCTTGATTATGAAGTTAGACATGTGGTTAAAACTTAGCCAATAATAATGAGAACATTACGTTATATTGAAAAGTAATTAGTTGAATAATTCTATATCGATGATGTTCAACGCAAATTGAGATCACTCAATGGAAGAGAAGAGAAGGGGAAAAAAAAAAACAAGATTAATCTTGTAAAGATAGAATTGTGATTGATTTTGTCGGATAAATGCTACATGAGTCGGTGTTTTACCCAATAGATATGATTTTAAGAAAGTACGGTGAGTTTATGACACTTATGGGAAGAATTAGAGGCGAGCGGGAATAAAGAAACTGACAATATCAATGATTACGCACTTATTATAGATAAATAAGCTATGAAGCAATAACCTTACTATTTATGTCCAAGTATTAATCCTTTATTTGTTTGAATTTTGTTTAATTTTCCATAGTAGAGTTCATAGTCATTTTATGGGCTCAAGAGCACTAATCTTGTGTGAACCTCTACCTATGAGAGCTTGAGAATTAATGAATCGACCTAACCATCTCTAATTTGAACTCAAGCATATATTTCTATGTCATCCAATAATAAACTGAGTGTACTAACTTTTATGACTTAGCTCACAACGTTATGTCCAAAAAGGGCAAAAAAAAAAAAAAAATGGTGCACTTATTTTACCTCGGTACAAATTGACCCTCTCAATACGATAATCCAAATCATTTAACTTTAATTCACAAAGCATTAGTCGTTCTATTCACTAATACTATCTTCACTCACTATAATTAGTCTCTTCATAATGGGGAGGGAAAATGAATAACAATACTATAGTATAAAATTGTTTGATTAATTAAAAAAAGCATACTATAAAAAATTGCTAAAATGTAAAAATGCCTTGCTAAACTGACAAAATATATAATCAAAAATTAAAAGTAGACTTACTCTATCATTATCATATCCTTAAAATAACCGTCCATTAGATATTATTTAATAAAGATTCTAAATTGCACATATTTTCAAATTACAAGCACTAATTTACCTAAATACAATTTAAAGATAAGATACTAAATTGCTAAAAATTAAAATACATGCACTCATCCTATTTTCTTATAAGTCTATATTTTTTTTAAATCTCATTTTAATTAAATAAGATATAGTCCCATGAGTGCGAGGTGCCACATTTATGTTAAATAACATTTAAAGTTTTTGTGATGGCTTATCGAGAAATTCCAGTCATTATAGTTTCGTGTCAAAATCCATATATATGAGATTATATACCCGAAAACCTTTTATAGTGAATGAGACTTTCTAATCAATCATCTAATTATTAAAATAAATATACTAACTGATATATTAACATTTTAGGAGGTGCAATCATGATTAGTATGAATTTGAACTATTAAGTAATCCCGGTGCATATGTAGTGATAAAAAAAAAAAAAGTCTAAGGCATTTGCATTACACTATACTAAGCAAATACAAAACCTCAATGCATATGCAAGAATTCAATACAATGGTGTACTTAAATTTATATCATAAAATAATTATTGAATCAAATTATATACACAATTAATGGTTAAAAAATTTATACATATATAGTATAAAATGCATTTGTTTAGAAAGGACTAAATTATAATAAATCAATAGTTTGCTCTTATTTGAAAAAAAAAAAAAAAACTAACTTCAGAAGATATAAATAATCCATTTATAATTTTAATGTGATACATACTGACATGATAATGAATTAAATTGGCTTTATTTATTTTAAAAAATTACTTATTTTATCTTATATACTTGAATTTGATATGAAATGCAATAGAAGCCTATTATCGCTAAATTATATAAAGATAAAAGGATAATTCTTTTTTAAAAATGCATGTTTACTTTTCATGTATGCTGTAAGTAAAGTCATATTTAAAGACTCCTCCCTAAGCAAAGCACGATGCGGCACGGCTTTATGATCCAAATATGATAAGAATTTATAAAATAATAAAATAAATTCGTTCTCCAGAATTCTCAAATGATAATATATATGTATATATATATATATATTATATACACAAGTTTAACAAGTGCAATTGCAATGCAAACCAATCCAAAACACTTTAGAAAAAGAACAAAAATAATTATCTTAGCTTTCTAAGAAATGCGTTTTGATTTTTCCAATTTTGAAGGAAGATTAAATTAGTTAACACTTGTCCACATAATAAATGATTTGTGTAAATAAATCTCAGAGTAAGAAAAATGATATGGTATCATCATTTTTCTTTCTTTTTTGTTTTTTCTTTTTGTGTTGAGTGTGAGTGTGGGGGTTGGAGGGCAGGGGTGGTGGGTTGGTTCATTAAATATTTATTGGTGTAGATTCATACCAAATCCAATGAACGACAAATTTAAAAATGAACAAATTGATTTTAATCAATTTCACCAAATAATAAATATCAAATAAAATTATATGAATATATAGGACCTTTAATCAATCATCATAAAAAAAAATATATATTGTTATAACTTACAAGTAAAATATTATTATATTTTTCTGAAACGGTTTTATTTGGTTTTACAGATTGATTTGGTTTACTTTTTGAACCAAATCATAATTTTTTGGATTGATTCAATTTAGTTGGTTTTTTTGCCCACTCTTAGTGATATAGGATAACCCTTGATGTTTCTAATCATATCTTGTTTTGCAGATCTTACTTCATAAGTTTAGAATCGAATCTAATTCCTTAAAAGCCTTTTAATAGTTTTGAACTAATGACACCTCGCCATACCCAACTGGAACATAGAATGCAATTTAGGTTATCAATCAACTATGGGGATGTTTTGTTTTCCAACCAAAACCTTCTTTATTTCTTGAAAAATGATTTTTTTTTTTTTATTATCTTGTTAAAATGCCCCTATAAACAAACTTTAAAAAGGGGTAAATTATGCCATAAGATATCAAGTTTCGAGTTAAGTTTATTTTAGATACTAATATTTTGATTGGTTAAAAAGAGGTATCAACGTTATATTACTTGAGTGAAATAAGATATTCTTAATGATTTATCAACAATGTCATCAATGGACTATCGTTGAATGCCACATGTCTTAAAAAAACAATAGAATATGAATCTTATTGATTTTATCTTATGATGTGCCTTGTTTTCATTAGAAAATATTTCTGTAAGATAACATTCATGGGAGATGTTTGTTGAAAAAGACGAAAACATAAACTTTTCTCATTGATCAAGCCAAGAATAGATTCACGAAGAAGATGGAGAGACCTCATCAAAGTGGCATCTATAAATAGTACTCATTTTCAAAACCCCAACCCAAATGAACCACAACTGTATACAAAAAATACGACTGCAAAATCACCCCCTTCCATTGGAGCCCCCAGGCCAAAACAACTACCCACTCTACCAAAATCCAATCAAATCCCATCTAACAAACCCTTTAATTTATAGCAAACCTAAACCAACACCATAATTGAACCAAATCCATAATACATGACCTTTTCCACAATTAGATGGTCGAATCCAACCCTTCCTTGATGTTTGCCAACCCACATGCAAATTGAAGAAACCAAATGAACCCCACTTCTTTTATGTGCTTTGAATCCAGTTCAAATGCAGACGCACCACCACTAGTAAATCTGACCCAGAGGTGAAGACAACACTTAGACTTGCACATGCATCATAATATGGGCTTTTTGGTATTGGTAGTGAACTCGGGGTTTCCATGCGTTATGATTTGGGTATTTTGGTGCTAAAGGATTCATGCAAGGGTTTCGGGTGTAAAGGAATTTCAATTCCTAAATTGTGGGTTTTTAATTCATAGTTGTTTATAATTTATATTTGCAAATTGAGATATGATATTTTATCATTTTTTTAAAGACACATGGCGCTTAATGAGAGTCTATTAATGATGTTACTAACGGACTGCCAAGGATAACTTATTTGATTATTGTGACATAATATTGATACTTTTTTTTAATCATTTAAAATATTGATATCTCAAATGAACTTATCCACAAATGTTAATATCTTATCATGTAATTTAACCCTTTAAAAAGTTATCAACAATTTAGATATCGGGAGCTTTTACGATCTCGCTGACCATCCACTCAATAAAATAAATATAGTAATCGAAATATTAATTATTTTAGTGGTTTGATCACGGATGAATATAATATGGGCCATTGAATAGTGAATTAACCATAGAATTTCTTTTAGATACCATGTGGAAAGGAAAGTCAATATCTTAGAGATATTTACGGTTGCAACTATGAATTTTAAATTCGATGGAGGGAAAGTTCATAATAGTTATGCAGGTTATACGTCTAAATGATATTTATCCAACTAGAGTTAGAGAGAAATCATAACTTCAGGATAATATAAGTAGCACAAACAGTTAAACATCGTCAGAAAATAGGAATATATTTGAAAATTGTGGGAGCTACAACCCATTTTTTCTTTTATCTTTCCTCTACGGTTCGTAATTACAAGTCTATCTCATATAATGCTATGAATTTATAATAATTTTATGGAGTTTTTCCTTAATTAAAAAAAAAAAAAACAAAATCGTACAAGTGTGAACTATTGCTAAAATGCGATTTTAGATGTTCGATTATGCACTAATAGGAAGGATGGTTTATATCTAGTCATCTATGATGTATAGGAAAAGTTGAAGCCACATGTAGACCCATTATTGCATCTATGGATTTTCATGTCCTGCATGTTATAATGCCAACGGAAGATGCATCTAAAATTAGATGAAACCGAGGCTCGATTACACCTACCTTTTATTCAATTCTTGGAAAGAGATCCATGGTGGTGCCGGTTGCCAACATTTTCTTTAGTATGCAGCTTTCTACAATGTTTGCGACATAAACCTGCATACAAGTGTAGCCTACATTGGTCAAGCAAACTTGGATCATAAGAATGTGAGATCAAGCTGGCTAATCGAATTTGAAATAGCAATAGCTTATCAATCTTCTTTTCCTGTCCCTTTTAATTGTAATTTTCTTGATGGCATGTACATTTTTATGTTCATCTCAAAATGAGTCCTAGGAAAATCCCATGAAAAAATGAGAGCTTAAATGGTCACCAGTAATTAGCACACAAGTAACTATCACCTGCGAAATGATGAAACCTATTAGTGTGACTGAGCTCCTAACAATGATCTTGTGTGCAAAAATCTTAGATTTCACCACTGCAGCAATATACAAACCCCACAAATGTGGAGGCTTTAGTTATTCTTATAGTTAGTCTCAGTATTAAGGAAAGTGGATATAGTCACCAACTTATCACTATGAACTACTAGATCACCCATCTTGTCTTTGTCCGCCACTTTGCATCCTGAAGAGTAGGAGAAATGCTTCACTAATACTAGCATGCTATATCTTTATTAGTGGTAAATAAAATTATCGCAAGCGAATGGTTTTATAAAAATCATGCATTATTGTCACTCTCTACCTAAAAGAATATTAGTATTTATGTGTCACATATTCATACATGTAGTGTACTAGTAATATTGAATATTTTTTCGAGGAGTATAATCTATTTCAAGCATAAACCTAAATTTTCACTTGTATCTTATTACTAAATCCAACTCCTTATAGATTCTTTTTTATTGTGAATGAAACTTATCACTGTAAAAAAGGTATGGATTGTACCATTAAAGCCTGCTCATTTCAATGTATGGAATAAAGAAGAACTGAATTGTAATTCATAGAATATGCAATGGAGGCGTAATAGTTATAATATACCTATTGCATCATTTAGTTGATATATAAATAATGAATAATTATTAAAATAAAAGTAAAATATATTATATATCATTATTCTAATAGCAAATTATTCATTATGGAAAGAAGAAGGGCTTGGAGGTGGTGTCTACAAGGTAAGGTTATTGTGATAGCAAAATTATGAATAGTAATTCCTTAGGATTGAACCATGAGTTACATTCATTATTTTTGCAATAGCAAATTACAAGGAACTTTTATTCAGTATTTCAAATGCAACTAAATATCATTATAGCATAGAGAGAATTGGATCATTATTTCCTATATACGAACATGCAATTAAACTCAAAGTTACTAATACCAAGTATTGTGTTGATTCCATCGCCTTTCATGAGAGATGTATCAACCCTTACTTCTTGCCATTTCTGGCATATTAGATAACAAACATAGTAGCTTGCTTACTTTAGAGCCAATTGTAAAGGTTCTATTTGTTTCATTTTTTTTTTTATTGTTTAACATCTTATTTTATTGTTTTCAAACAGATATTTGTTAAGAAATAATAAAGATGAAAAACAAACATTTTTATGTATAAATAAACCAAACAAATAAGATGTGGATGCAAATCAAATACAGTTAATATACAGATCGATAAAAATCAGATAATCCAAATAGACCCAAAGATAGTTAGTAGCCATAATCCTATGTCCATGTTAGAGTGAACCCAACAAGAAACCAATAAGGTTCTCCAAACTTTTTCATTAGGATCCATGGGCATCTTTTCAATGAAACTATAAGCCTCATCAACTTTCCCTACACGTCCTAATAGATCCACCATACAATCAAAGTGCTCAATCTTGGGTTTAATGCCAATCTCCATGATCATTGAATTAAAAAGATGCATTCCCTTATCAAGCAAACAAAACTAAAGTAAAGGTAATTGAATCTGGTATAAGAATTGAACTTTATATCTTTAAGAAGATGGAAATTGCATCATGTCCATGGCCACTTACACCATAAGTAGAGATCATTGAATTCCAGGAGATGATGTTTGGAGACTTTAAGTTGTCAAACACTTTCCTTGCATCAAGTAAGCAGCCACATTTCACATACATGTGAATCAAAGCACTCTCCACATGCAAGTTTAGTATCAATATTCTATTAGTAAATGCAAGAAGCATTTCCATGTTAAATCCGCATGATTATATTGTACTGAGTATTCAACCAACACCTGGAAGCATCCAAATCATCATTATAATAAAATGCAAAAGGACTGAACAGATAGGGAGAATTCAAACTTTATCCATTCTGCTTGAAAGATCAGAATTAGTACCATTAGACTATATAAGATCATCAATGACCATTCCTATTCAATAGTTTATAAAAATTTCTTCCTGGCAATGTAATAAAATCTGCTGAATGATTTGCAAAAATAAATTCCAACTAACCATGCCTGCATATAAGATAAAAATCCATCCAATTCAGCGGCTGCATCTGATCTACTCAGAAACAGTCTTAAGCTTGCAAATCATGAAAGGATTTCATAATTGTTTGTTTGTTCATTATTTGTTCAACCTTCTGAAACTTTACTGCAATTGTTCATAAAACGTCTTGATAGTCTACGTGCAGCCATCAATGCGGGAAAGCTTTCTTTTCACAAAGACTACACAAACTAGTGATTCATAGCAAAATTACACAAATGCACAAGGTTAAGGCCTGGAATTTGAGCCATATATTGAATTGTTCAGGCCATGAGTCATACTTACTAAATAATAGTGGGTCATATTAAGGGTATGTTTGTTTTCCAGAAAACGTCTACGGACTCTCTATTTGTCACAATCAGAGCATAACAATCATGAATTATTGGGTTGGATGGATTGGCTGGTTTGCTGGGGTTATGTAGTGACACATGTGGCTGGCTTATGAAGATGCTGTTTAGCAAACATCAACAATTGCTAATGAAAAAGAAGGAACTCGATTTCAGCGGAACCATGATTTCAGCTGTTACTTTGGTCTACTGATAACTCTTCACTGTTTCAGCTGCAATACAGCTTCATTTATTGCAGCTCAAACAGCTGACATGCTCTGTTGTTGCAACTCAGCTCCGATCAGTCCTGATGCATCTGCTGTTCAGTCTGATTCTCAGATTGTGCTCTGATCTTCAACTGCAGCTCTGTTGCTTTATCAAGCTCTGGGATGGTTTCTGCAACAGAAGGTGCTTGGAGCTTCTTAGCTGCCCATGTTTGCAGCTCCTTGTTGGATTAGCTCTATTTTCTGTTGAGCAATCCTAGCTGGTCTTTGTTGTAGCTGCTGGACTTCTTGTGCTGATTTGTGTGTTTGCTAACAGGAACTAACTGTGTCTGTTGCATCTACAAGAGACACAAAAGATAATGTAAGACTAGTCTTTCTCAATCGATGCAATAAAGTCAGACTGTGTGCACTACTATCATTTGTGCATCCTAAAGATCAAAGTTACAGAGTAGGGAGAGCAGATCCCCATGTTTCAACTATGCCTTGTACTTTCAAATAGATCGTGTCATGTTATTCAAATATAGTTACTTCTAATTGCCAACAAGGATAAAAAGGAAATCAATCACTTCTTAATATGATATTAAGATGACAAAGAATTGAGTTAAAAACTTGTCAACACATATTTGCCTTCTAGACCTTGTTTTGATCCTTCATTCAACCATTTGAATCATTGATGCGAACATGCATTTCTGTGAACTTATCTGCAGAATTAGCTCTAAAAGTATCAATGCATGCTTAAATGTGTGTGATCAGTGGGGAAAGATGTATAGTTTTACACATTTATCAGGCTCCTGGACCGATTTTATATCTACAATTGAAGAGACACCAGAATGGTAAAGGACCCTGGGAGGGATCAGCTATGCAAATTGCATGCAGGAGAATGTGAGGCACATGGAACGCTTCTCTGTGTAGACCCCAGGCCATGCAGCCTGTCAGAATATTGCCAACAGAATCATGTCCTGACCATTCTGTAGAGGCTTCATAAGCAGGCTCAGCTAGCTCTTGTGGAACAATTTGATTCAACAACCTCACTCTTATTCATTTCATCAAATGATTGACCTGTAAGCAATGGTACAATTCTGGTAAAAGATCAATTCCCACCAGATGTAGGGCCCACTTATATGGACATGATGCTCTCCTCTCATCAAACAGAGGGCGTCACCAACAGCCTACTTGGCTGACTGATGAGGAAGCTCAAGGCCTGTGTCATCAGTAAATTGTTGCACAAAAGGTCATCCTCTCCCCTTTCATGGAGCCTTCTGTATAACCACAGAGAACATTTAATTTTAACATATATTCAAGCCTCAACGAGAGGAGCTTTCTCAACTTTGGATTACACTCCTCATCATATATAAGGAGAACAACCTTGAGTGGATGAACTTGGATCAAAAGAACATGAGAGCAAGCGGCTACACCTTGTCGGCTACTGTTCCAGCTTCTCATAATCATTATGTGTGCTTTTTGAAAAAAACAGAAGAGACCTTAAATAGCAACCCTGCTCAGATCAAGGAATTTGATAGAAAGCCAGCTATATTCAGTTAAGTGTGCAACAGCTTGTCAAGCTTCTCTAGCAGTTTCTCATCGTTAGATGTTCTCAATGGCATGTGACAATCTCATGTCTCTCTCTAAATGATCACTTAGAAAAACTCAAGAAAAAATGAGAGCTTAAATGATCACCAGTAATCAGCACATGAGCAACTACCGCCTATGAAACAGTGAAACCGGTTAGTATCCCTAACAATGATCTCACGTTGAGTAAGTTTAGATATCAGCTTTGCAGCAATATGGCAATCCCCACAAATGCGAAGATTTTTAGTTATTCTAATAGTTGTGCCAGGCTCAGTATTTAGGAGAGCAAATACAATCGCCAACTTCTCACTATGAACTGCTAGATGACCCTCCTTATCTTCGTCCTCTACATCATGAAGAGTAGAATCTGTTTCGGGCACATAACCGGCCTCTCTCATTTTTCCTACTAGCACGTCCAATTCTTCATAGATTCTTTCAGATTGTGGATGAGACTGATCACAAGCAAGAAAGGTGTGGACTCTACCATTAAGCTCAAAGTTACTAACACCGGTGTTTTTTTAATTCCTTTACCCTTCATGGCAGATCTAACAGCTGTACCTCTAGCCATTTCCCAGCCTTTGCATACATATTGGATAATAGAACATAATACCCTGCTTGATCTGGAACCAATTGGTAAAGCTGATCAGCAGCCTTAATCCCAATATCCATATTAGAGTGAACTCGACAAGAACCCAAGAGGGCTCCCCATACTCTTTCATTAGGATCCATGGGCATCTTTTCAATGAAACGATAAGCCTCGTCAACTTTCCCAGCACGTCCTAATAGATCCACCATACAAGAAAAGTGTTCTATTCGTGGTTCAATACCATACTCCAAATCATCGAATTGAAAAGACTCCGCCCCTCATCCAGCAAACCTGAATGACTGCATGCAGAAAGGACTGAAACAAAGGCAATGGATCCGGATAAGACCTGAACTTTGCATCTTTGAGAAGAGGGCAACTGCATCATGTCCAAGGCCACTTACACCATAAGCAGAGATCATTGAAGTCCATGAGATGATGTCCGGAGACTTTAAGTTGTCAAACACATTCCTTGCATCAAGTAAGCAGCCACATTTTGCGTACATGTCAATCAAAGCATTCTCCACAAGCAAGTTTGGACTCATTTTTTTCCTCTCCACATACTTATGAATTCTCTTTCCTAGGGATAAAGCAGAAACATCTCCACATGCTGGCAAAACACTGGCTATGGTTATCGGATCAGGATCAATTCCTTGGGCTTCCATCTGTGAAAACAGATCAATCGCCTTAGCAGACATTGAATTATTTACAAAGATCGCAATCATTACATTCCATGAAACAAGAGTCTTTTTATTTAAGTTGGCAAACATTTTCTCGGCATATAAAACATTATCCTGGGACGTATTTGTCACAGCAGGCAAGAGGCTAGCCATTGTACCCGCATCAGGTTTTATCATTAAGGATTCCATTTCCTTACAAACTCCTAAAGCATCATCAAACCTACCATTTTGTGCGTACCCAGCTACCATGAATTCCAAGAACAACATCCCTATGACTCATTTCATCAAGAACACGACGAGCTTCCACCGAACATCCACATTTTCCATACATCGCGACAAGGCCATTCCCAACAAACAAATTAGAACCTAGACCAACTTTCACCACAGAGGCATGAACCTGTCCACCAACCAACAAATTAACCGACCCAGAGCACGCTTTCAGAATGCACGGGTACGTGTAATGATCAGGAACAAATCCATCCCTCAGCATAATGATATAAACTTCAAAGGCATCATGATACCAACAATTATTCATGTAACTTCTAATCATGACATTGTAAAAAATCACATTCCTATCCCTCTCAGGAATTTCATCAAACAAGTTGCGGGTTGTACCGGGTTCGCCACGAGCAGCATAGGCACGCATCAGTTTGATGGCCAGAGATGGGTTGGACCTCAATGGGTGATTAGTCATGATCTGTAAATGAAGTTTTTTCAGGGTTTTCAGATCTGGGTTTTGGTCCAATATCTTTCCACACAAGTCTTCCGTGAAATTGAAAGTAGTGTCTTCTGAGGAAAGTGCACATTTTGGGACAGGTGAAACCAAGTTTCTAAGGTGTTTGGCAGTTGAGAAAGCGCGGGAAAGAAAGAGAATGGTTCTCATGAAATTTCGCAGAACAAAAGAAAATGGTGCGACCTGTAGTCAAATGTCAAATTTGTAGTCCTACATACCGAATCGGGTTAGTTTAACGTTGTGGGGAAGAAGATATAGACATTGTTTTGTTTTGTTTTGTTTGTTTTGTTCTAGGAAATGGTGTTTTCTTTTTTTTTTTTTCCCCCTTTCCTTTAATTTTTGGATTTTTTAAATATTTTTTTATAAGTGATATATAATATTATAATAATTTAAGATTTTGCTTGCCACTAAATCTCAGAATGCATGTGCTATACATATTTTCCTAAGTTTGAATAGTTCTTTAGACAGTCGTCCAAATTGTTTATGATAAGTGGCGTAGGACTTTAGGCCCATTTTTGGTTTGCAATAGTCATCTAACTGCACTTTCGTTGTGGTTCGTAAACTAGATCTAGTTTACAATGGTTCTATCATGGCTTGAGTCGATAGAAAGGTTAATGGTGGAGTTGGCATTACGCATGGATACACATGAGACCGTTGTGCTAGGAAAACAAGCTTTATTTATTTAAGTTGGAGTTGAAGGTATCTTTTAAATGGGAGCTTATACAGTCTCATCAATGGGATCATCTTATCATTAGTTTAACCGTTATAATAAATATAATAAATGAAATATTAACTATTTTAGTGATTCGATCACGGTTGTGTGTAGTATAAGCAATTGTATGTTGACAGGATTGGTCCCGTCAAAATTTTCCCTTCAAATACCTTGATGAAATAATCAATTAGCTAATTGAACTTTAAAAATAATCAGTTTTATGCTCAATTAAACTTTTCGTACCCAACATTACCTCTATTAACATAATTAATAATGTGATCCTATATGGACAAATTCACCAATAGTCGTCCGATACCTGTTCATTACTTTGAAAAAAAAAAAAAACCTCTCTAAAAGGATAACACCTCTCTCATCTCTTTGCCTTCTCTCTCTTGATTGGTTTAAGCCCCACACAATAAAGGTATAATTATAAGGAGAAAAATGAAAGATAAGTGCACGTCGTGACTTAATGTAGGAAGAAGCGTAGGTCATCAATAGTTTTAAATAGATTTGCGAGTTTGGCTAGGTGGTGTGGGTATGTTGGTTGCTTGGAGGATGACTTTGCGAATCAACTCAATATAACTCGAGTTGTTGGAGCTTAACTCAATGGGTTATTCAGTTTGGTTTGAAGTTTGGGTAAACCAACCATGGCACGTGGATTTTAGTTTGGTCAAGGATGTGTTGCGTCAGTTTGTAGTGGTGAACGACTCACAGTTTTATCTCGTCAAGCCACGATTGTAGTGTTAGAAACAATACATAAGGAATACTTAAGAAGAGAGGGGGTGAATTAAGTATTACAATTTTTTTTTATTTTATCAAACCAGATTAATTAACTAAGATAAACAAGAGTAAACTTAAACAAACAGATGCAACGGAATAAACTAATTAAAAGTAATTAACAAATAAGTAGAGATAAAGAAGCAGAGAGAGAGAGAGAAAGAAAAGTAACACAAGGATTTAACGTGGAGTTCGGTCCACTGCCTACTCTCCAAGGTGCAAATACCTCAAAGAGGACTTTTATCACTATATTGATTATTTCAAAATTAATACACCTCTTAGACGAGGAATTACAACAAAGCCTATCACAATAGAACTTTTACTATTGCCTTTCACAAAGGACTTCCACTTGATGAATCAAGTGTTGTGCTGGTAACACACGACCAGACTTCTCTTTGTCTTCCACGAAGGACTTCCCGCCTAATCGCAATTAGGACGATGCTGGTAACTCCAGACCGGACTTCAAATGCCTCTCACTGAGAACTTCTCTTTGCCTTCCACAAAGGACTTTCCGTCTAATCGCAATTAAGACGATGCTAGTAACTCCAGACCATACTTCAATGCTTCCCACTGAGGACTTCTCTTTGCCTTCCATGAAGGACTTCACTTTGCCTCTATGAGGACTTTTCTCAATACCCACACGATGACTTTTTTTTAAAATGCCTCCTTTGAGGACTTTTTACAAACAGCTCCTATATGAGCAAATATACAAACTGAAAAGCTCTTAAGGAAATATACAAATTTTATTTACAAAGAAACGCTCTTACTTGAGTAGATTTACAACAGAAAATACTTTAGGAATTTTACAAATTCCTTTTACAAACTAAGCTCCTTAAATGAGCAGATAATCAACTTTTGTAAATCTTAAACAGTACTCAAAAACTCTCGTTTAGAGTGTATTAGCAAATTTCGAAACAGATCATTAATTGTTTTCTTAAAAAAATTTACAAATTAACGAGAACGAGAACTAGAACAAAAACACAAGTAAAAAAAAACTTTACAGAATATTGTTTTCGTTTTTATTATGCATTCAAAAAATTCTAGTATATTGCCCTTTTTTTCTTTTAAGAGAAGAGAAAAATTCTAATTATATCTCTTGATAAAAAATTTATGCGTTATCAAAAAGTTTCTAACAACCCATACTTATGTTTAATATATCTAACATTTTAATAACGTATAAAAGTTCAAAAAGTGAAAGAGCATTAAATGTGTCTAACACATGTATTAAATGCATTCCAACAGCTCTTTTCTTTCTAAAGTCGAGGGCAAACTTTTTAAAGTTGAGGTTTGAGGTCGAGGCCTAAACTTTAGCCCTTGACTTTATAAATTTTGTCCAAAACACTAGCCCTTGACTTTATGATTTTGCCCAAAACTCTAGCCATTGACTTCATGATTTTGCCCAAAATTCCAACTCTTGACTTCATAGTTTTGCCTAAAACTTCAGCCCTTGACTTTACGATTTTTGCTCAAAACTTAGCTTTTTGTCTTTATCTGATGAATAGTGCCTCAATCTTTCTTCTACTGGGCTCGATAGCTTTGTCTTGACTTTTCTTCAACTTTTGTTTTGTTAAAACTTAAACAACAGCAGAACAAATACAAAGCATATATATAAACAAATATTTTAAGTATTTAAACAATTAAGGATATTTAAATAATTAATTATGTAATAATTATTCTCATCAAAATCATTTGTGAACATAAAGTTCAACAATCTCCCCCTTTTTTTTTAGAATAAATATGCACAATCAATTCTAAAATAATTCTTAATTGTGCAAATACTTCTCCTCCTTTCTTATCAAAAGAAAAAAATAAAGAAAAGAATAAAGAAAAGAAGAACATAAACTTTGTTAAAAAAAATTAATTAAAACAAAATCAATTTTCTCCCCTATCAAAAGCACTTTTCGAAAAAAAAATTTCTCCCTCTTTTTAAAGCAAATTTTGCTTCTTTTTTTTTAATGAAAAATCGAGATAGAGAAAAAAAAATTCTTTAAAAAAGTGTCTCCCGCTAGTTCAAACAACTTTTGTTTTATTTTATTTTTTTAAATTAAAACAAAGCACAAAAGGATTTAAACAAATTTATAACAACAGAAAATTACAGAAGACAAACATTGGCATACAAGCACAAACACAAACATGCATGCAAGTGTAGGCTTTAGTCTAAAGTCTGCAATATTTATCAGTTAAGAGACTTAAGATCAGATTTTCAAGGAAGTTCCTGGTTCAAAAATATTTTAGCACTCATCAACCTTTAACATGCTCAATTCTCCTCTTAAAGTGCAAAACCGTTCTTCACTTAAGGGTTTGGTAAAAATATCAGCAAGCTGATGGTTTGTATCAACAAATTCCAAGCAAATGTCCTTATTTATAACATAATCACAAATGAAATGATGTCTAATTTCAATATGCTTGATTTTTGAGTGTTGAATAGGGTTTTTAGTCAAATTTATAGCACTTATATTATCACACCTAATTGGTACACTTTCAAATTTTAAACCAAAGTCTAATAAAGTTTGTTTCATCCATAAAATTTGTGCACAACAACTACCAGCAACCATATATTCGGCTTTAGCAGTTGATAATGCAACAGAATTTTACTTCTTTGAGTGCCAAGATATTAAAAAATTACCAAGAAAATGGCATGTGCTACTTGTGTTTTTCCGATCTACTTTGCTACCAGCAAAGTCAGCATTAGAGTACCCAACAAGTTCAAAAGAAGTATGTTTGGGATGCCACAAGCCAATTTCAATAGTACCCACAAGATACTTGAAGATACGTTTAACTGCACCCATGTGAGATTCTTTTGGCTAAGATTGAAATCGTGCAAATACACATACAGAAAATATGATATCAAGTTTAGAAGCTGTTAAATATAACAAACTACCTATCATGCATCTATATATCTTTTCATAAACGTTTTCACTTTTTTCATCTTTGTCTAGCTTTACACTAGAGCTCATAAGGTATAGGTTTAGATTTACAACTATCCATTTTAAACCTTTTTAACAAATCTTTAGTGTATTTAGATTGATTAATAAAGGTTTCAGATTTTGATTGCTTAATTTGAAGCTCAAGAAAATAAGTGAATTCTCCCATCATACTCATTTCAAATTCTTTTTACATGGACTCAACAAAAACTTTTTATAAGTGAAGAATTAGTAGTACTAAACACAATGTTATCTACATAAATCTGTACGATTAATGTATTAGAATTGTGATTTTTGATAAAAAGAGTTGTATCAATTTTCCTCTTGAAAATCCATTATTTATCAAAAAGCTACTAAGTCTTTCATACCAAGCTCTAGGAGCTTGCTTAAGACCATAAAGAGCTTAGTTCAATTTAAAAACATGATTGGAAAATTCATTATTTTCAAAACCCGGTGGTTGCTCGACATAGACCTCTTCTTTTATGAAACCATTTAGAAAAGCACTTTTGACATCCATTTGATAAATGATAAAATCTTTGTGAGTAGCATATGCCAAAAGCATTCTTATAGATTCTAGTCTTGCAATCGGGGTAAAAGTTTCATCAAAATCTATCCCCTCTTCTTGTGTATAGCCTTTAGTAACTAACCTAACTTTGTTCCTAGTTACTATTCTAGATTTATCCATTTTATTTCTAAAAATCCATTATCACAAAGTTGACTTATACTAAGTAGATTATGTTTTAGATTATATACCAATAACACATCATTAATAACAAGATTTTTATTAAGGATAATGCTACCTTTACCCAAAACAGTTGATTTTCTATCATCTCCAAAGATAATACTCCCTCGATCCATCAAGTCTAAGCTTTGAAAATTTAGAAGCAACTCCGATCATATGCCTAGAGCATATGCCGTCCAAGTACCATTTGTTGCTGCCACTTAAAGATCCTTGCAAAGCAAGTTATTATTTATTTGGTACCAATTTCTATTTAGGTCATCTTGGGTTAGAAATAGATAAAACTTCTTTCTTATCCACCCAAACATACTTGCTTTTATGACTCGAGAGCAAAGCTTTCCTTATTGCACACTTGTATGCAATATGGTCAGACTTGTCACAATAATTACAAGTGCCATAAGTAGCTTTTACAAATTGAGTCTTATGAGACTTATAATTCCTGTGCCTATCATAGCCAATTTTCATATTTGTTATGATCAGATTTTTGTTCACCAAGAGAGTATTTAAATTTTTCTCTCCTTGTGTGAATTTAGCTATGACAACTTTCGAATCATTTAAGCTAGATTTCATATTTATATTTTATGTTCTTAGCTCATCTAGCTCTTTCAAAAGTTCATAGTTATTGATGTTGTTGCTAGTAGATGCAAGTTTATTATCATTTTTTATAGTTTTAATTTCTAAATCTAAAAGATCATTTTCAATTTTTAATTTATCATTCTATTCAACCAGAATTTTATTTTCTGTTTTTAGTTTCCTATTTTAATTTCTAATTTTATTAATTTTCATAATCATGCTCCTAAGATTTTCATGCAAGTTGTCTTTTTTAGAACCTAGAGCTGTTATTATTTCATCTTTTTCTTCATTTTTAGTTTTAAGCTCATTAATTTCATCTTGAAATTCTTCTAATCTAATTAAAGCATTTTGCATAGGGATGCAAGCGGGACGGGTCGTTATAAGGTACCTGATCGCCCAACCCGCTAAAAACCCATAGGGTCAAACCCTATGGGTTTTGGGATTTAAAAAAAAACCAATAAGTTATAGGGTCGGGTTTTGGGTTTATTATATAACCCGTTGGGAAAACCCAACCCGGTATAAATTCAAAATATTAAAAAATTAAAAATATTAAGTTATTAAAGCAAGGATCCCATTTATATTATATGTATGTGAAAGTAAGTGGAAATGAAATGTTTGCATCATTTTATATGATTTATTGTTTAAAATCATTCTTTCAATATAAGTGTTTGTATCATTAATAACTTAAAACAAAATTCTTTCTTTTGTTTTTTTTAAGAAAAAAAATTAAAAAACTTGGGGTCGGGTCGGGTTATGGGTTCCTTAAATCCTAGCGGATCGGGTTTTGGGATTGACAAAAAAAAACCCGATAGGGTTTTTCTCGAGTTCTGAGACACCCATTAAGGACTCGAGTCGGGTTCGGGTTTCAAAAAACCAGTCTCGAACCTGCCCTGGTTGCATCCCTAATTTTGCATCATATTTTTAAGTTATTTATTATCTTCTTCAGATTTTTTAAGCTTTTTACAAACCCTTTTAGACATGTCAAGCAATTCATCATTAGAGCAAGAAGTTGAATGAATGTTTACCTCGTCGTGGATTGCCATGAAGCATAACTCTCCTTCATCAGAATCTGATGACTCTTCATTACTCCAAGCAGCAATAAGTGCTTCCCTTTTGGATCTTTTTTATGCTTTCTTGAGGAGATGGCAGTTTGGTTGGATGTGTCCTAGTTTCTGGCACTTATAGTACGCAACATCCTTCCTTTCCTTTCTAAATTTTGAGAAGCTGCCAACCTTCGTAAATTTGTTGAAATTCTTTGCAAACAACACAACATTCTCGTTTATCTCCTTCTTATCAGAATCATCTTGGTTGCCTTCAGAGCAATAGCCTACTTTTGGGATTCTTCACCTTGATTCTTGATGAGCTCATGAGTCTTGAGTGCACCAAGAAGCTCTTCTCTTATTAGTGTGCTAAGATCCCTAGTTTCCTCTATTACTGTCCGTTTTGCTTCCCATTCCTTTGGCAATGACCTGAGCAATTTTGAATTTATTTCAATATTAGTAAAGCTCTTGCCCAAAGCACTCAAAGGATTAATGATATTAATAAATCTATCATTCATTTGATCAATTGTTTCACCAGGCAGCATCTTAAAACTTTCAAATTGACCCAGCAAGCTTATTTTAGTATCTTTAATCCTTAAAGTTCCTTCGTAAGTTACTTCAAGTTCATCCCAAATTTCTTTAGCAGATTTACAAGTACAAGCTCTATTAAAATCACTTTCATTCAATCCACAATGAAGAATATTCATGACAGCTTCATTATAATCCATTTTTTTCCAGTCATCTTCTTAATATTGATCTTCATTTTTATTTTCAATTGTAAAAGGTCCTTTTTAGACTACTCTTCATATTAATCTATGTTGGGTTTTCAAAAATATATTCATTCTATACTTTCAATAAGGGTAATTACCCCCACTAAGAAGCGGTGGCCTATTTATAGCCTGACCCTCCAAGAATCTTAGTATATTAGAAGCCATGATCTTTTCTCTTTTGTGTCTAAGCAAACAACCAAAAGAGACTAGGCTCTGATACCTATTGTTAGAAATAATACACAAGAAATACTTAAGAGGAGGGATGAATTAAGTATTACAAATTTTTTTATTTTATCAAACCAGATTAATTAACTAAGATAAGACAAGAGTAAACTTAAATAAACAGATGCAGCAGAATAAACTAATTAAAACTAATTAACAAATAAGCAGAGATAAAGAAGCACAAAGAGAAAGAGAGAGAAGCAACACAAGAATTTAACGTGGAGTTCGGTACACTGCCTACTCTCCACGGTACAAATGCCTCAAAGAGGACTTTTACCACCATATTGATTATTCCAAAATCAATACACTTCTTAGACGATGAATTACAATAAAGCCTATCACAATAGGACTTTTACTATTGCCTTTCACAAGTGACTTCCACTTGATGAATCAAGTGTTGTGTTGGTAACACACGATTAGACTTCTCTTTACCTTCCATGAAGGACTTCTCGCCTAATCGCAATTAGGACGATACTGGTAACTCCAGACCATACTTCAAATGCCTCCTACTGAGGACTTCTCTTTGCCTTCCACGAAGGACTTCACTTTGCATCTACGAGGACTTTTCTCAATGCCTCACATGATGACTTCTTTTACAAATGCCTCCTTTGAGGACTTTTTACAAACAGTTTTTATATGAGCAAATTTACAAACTGAAAAGCTTTTAAAAAAATATACAAATTTCCTTTACAAAGAAATGTTCCTACTTGAGCATATTTACAACAGAAAATATTTTAGGAATTTTACAAATTTCTTTTACAAACTAAGCTCCTTAAAAGAGCAAATAATCAACTTTTGTAAATCTTAAACAATGCTAGAAAACTTTCGTTTAAAGTATATCAACAAATTTCAAAATAGAGCACTAATTGTTCTCTTAAAAAAATTTACGAATTAACAAGAACGGCAACAAAAACACAAGAAAAAAAACTTTACAGAATGTTATTTTCGTTTTTACTGTGTGTTCAAAAAATTCGAGTATATTTCCCTTTTTTTTTAAGAGAAGAGAAAAATTCTATTTATAGCTCTTAATAAAAAATTTACCCGTTATCAAAAAGTTTCTGATGACCTATACTTATTTTAATATACTTAACATTTTAATAACGTGTAAAAGTTCAAAAGCAATGAAAGAATATTAAATGTGTTTGACATATGTATTAAATGTATTCTAACAGCTCTTTTATTTTTAAAGTCGAGGGCAAACTTTCTAAAATCGAGGTCTGAGGTCGAGGCCTAAACTTCAGTTCTTGACTTTATAAATTTTGCCCAAAACTTCAGCTCTTGACTTTATGATTTTGCTAAAAACTCTAGCCCTTGACTTCACAATTTTGTCCAAAACTCTAGCTCTCGACTTTATAGTTTTACCCAAAATTTCAGCCCTTAACTTACGATTTTTGCCCAAAACTTAGCTTTTTGTCTTTATTTGATGAATAGTGCCTCCACCTTTCTTCTACTGGGCTCGATAGCTTTGTCTTGACTTTTCTTAGACTTTTGTTATGTTAAAACTTAAACAACAACAGAACAAATACAAAGCATATATATAAATAAATATTTTAAGTATTTAAACAATTAAGAATATTTAAATAATTAATTGTGTAATAATTATTCTCATCAAAATCATTTGTAAACATTAAGTTCAACATGTAGGAATTGAAGTGGTTAGGTTGGGAAAGAAATGGGTTGATGAGTCGTGAGCCTTGGTTATGGTGTTAGTTCTTTGGTCAATGATGGTCAATGGTGGATGGCTCAACGTTGACAGCTAGTTCAAGTGTGTGTCAATGGTTATGTGGCTAGAGATGGGGCTTTAATGTCTAGGTTGTTAATGGAGATGGTGGTGACACTTGGTGGAGCTGTGAAGAGGAGTTATGTTAGTGAAGGTTTCACAATGGAATGGTTGTGTTTGTTGAAGATGGTTTTAAAGAGAGAGCTTTTTTTTAGAGAGGTAGTGAATGGTTTCTTTTTTAAGGAAGAAGATGAATTTTTTGTTCTGTGCTTTTTAAGAGAACAAGGAGAGAGGAAGAGTTGAGCGAGAAAAGAGAATTAGAGAGAGAGAAGCAAAGAGAAGAGAGAGAGACGAGGTTTTTTTTTTTATTAATGGACAGGCGTTAGATGACTATTGGTGAATTCGTCCACATAAGATAACATTGTTAATAGTGTTAACATAGGTAGTGTTTAGGGTATGAAAAATCCAATTAGGTATGAAATTTGTCTCTTTAAAAATTCAGGTATCTAATTGACACTTTCATCAAAGTTCATATACCAAGTCGAGGTTTTTTCCTAATTCAATTCTTATTGCGTAATAATACACGTTACGTCACATTTTATACGAAATAGAAAAATAACAATAAATGTATACTAATTATATTATCGGTCAAGTTAGTAATTTTTTTTTAAAACGGGGCATATTTGCTCATCTCCAAATCTTTTAAAATATTAACAATGAGAAACATAAAATTAGATTTTAACCACCTTTTCCTCTTGCCTTTCTCTTTTCACGTATGTTATAGAGCATTCATTTTATTTTCTTCAACAATCTAGTGAAAGTTCTTGAAGAAATTTTAACAAGACAACGCGATAAGTAATAATCTTTCTTTTCTTTTCTTCTTGTTTCCAAGAAGGTATATAGAAGGATGACAAGTTCTTGTTGTATTGGTGTGTTAACGATTTTCCAACAGGGACAAAAATGAGATATACAAGGATTTTGAAGAAATTTCTAAAGGAAAAAGATTTTGAAAGTAGGAAAGAAAAAGGGATTGATAGATCCGTGATAAGATAATATGATGATTACATGCAAGATTCAATATTTGTGCAAGTTTCGTTATAATGGGTGTTTGGGTTTTGAAGAAATGTTGAGTTTGGAACATTAGTATTGTTTTTAATGTTGGGAACGAAGAAAATTGGTTCTTTGTTAAAAAAATGCTTGAAAAATCCCTACTTTTGGTCCCATACGATTTTGTATACAGCTTGTTTAGAAGGTCGTGTACTTCAAAAAGGCTTTCTACCATCTTTTTACATTCTACACAACCTCCTTGCATAGCTGTGTAGAAGGTCATGCACTTTAAAAGTGCTTTCCGTTCTCTTTTTGCCTTCCACATGACCTCCCTGCACAACAATATAGAAGATCGTGCATAATAAGTTTCTGCACAGCCTTTATACACAGCTTGTGTTGAAGCTTGTGTATAACATTGTTTTTCCAAAATTTGATATTTCCTTCTCAAAAACGTCTGAAACTTATTCAATTAACTTCTTTAAGGTATATTATTGCTCTAAAAACCTGAGGCTTTGTTAGCATCGATTAATTACTATTTTTCATTATTTTTTTGTTACGATTTAACTTTTGACCTATAAATGCAACTATCTAATATAAATACCCGCTTTAACATTAGATTAAGAGAGAAGAGTCTAGAGAATGTTATTTAAGAATAAGTTGATAAATGTAAAAGAGTCAAGATACCTTTATATGTTGTAAATCCAAGTTAGGTTTTTAGCTATTGGGACTAAGTTGAATTAAAATATCTAGGTACATGTATACTATGTATGTGCTTGTGCTTGTAAAGGATAGAAATTAAAACCAACTTAGGAACTAATTGACATTAATGATGCATGTATTACTTATGTGTAGTTGTTGTTAATAGGTGGAGAGTACCCATGCTATTACCATGGCATCTTGATGATCCATGTATGACGGTATCTCGAGTGGAGTCGTACATAATAATGATCCGTGTAAATTTAGGTTATTTAGCATCGTGATTATTGGGTAGTACCCAATAACCAATATATATATGTAAATATTTATGCATGGTTTGGGATACTTAATTATCCCTTTTTTGAGTGTTGAGCTAAAGGATAAAAATAATAAAATGTTTGTTTGTTTCATTCATATGATTATATGATATACATGAGTTTTCCATTGTTTGTACACGCACATGTGCTTGTTGATACACCATAATGGGCTTTGGCTTACCTTTCATCTTTTTAAGTTACAGATGGAACTCCTATGGCTTTTGACTTATCTAGATATGACATTATCATGAACTATGAAGAGGACGTTGGTGGCGAGGATTACCTAGAAAACATTTAGACAGGATTTGTTAGAATACAGGAGATAGAGACTCCTACAATGTTGTGTGGTTGTTAATCCTATATTAAGGTAGCGTATTAGGGCATAGATCTACTTGTTAGTTTATATATATATGCATGTTTAGATGGACTCTATGAGTCATCCGTTGCTATGTATGTATTGGAAGTGTGAATTTTTGTAGTAGTTGTAATGAAATACTTATGTTATGACTATGGACTTAGAGTATTAAGATGTGCGTTGGTGGTGTTAAACGGTGTATATTTTAGATATTAGCATTTTCCTAGCCTTTACATGTTCATATGCTATATGGACACATAGCGGGTTGTACATGCCCTTATGTTTAGGGTGTTACATTATATTTATGGTAGATTGTGAGACTATCCTTGAAAATTTTTATACAACTTTAAGTTTAAGCATTTAAACCCTCAAAACAAATATGAGGCCTATTAGTGTGTTATTGTCATCGATCATCCTTTAAGTTAGACCTAGTAGGTCCTCTAGTTTCTTTAATGAGGATAGATCTTTTAAACTAGATGGTTCAAGTTGAATCTTGATGATAAAATACATTATACAATTACTCAGTTATTAGGTTTAAGTTATATTTAATTGACCAAATATGTTTGTAATATGATATGCGTTTATGCAATTGTATTGTTTATTTGTAAAGTTACAAGGCCTAATTATACTATACTTAGTTTTTAGATGCTTTACATGTCTTAAGACATGGTGTCTAAACTCTAGGGTGACCAAAAGTCTGGTCATGTGAATTGGACATGCTAGTGCCCGAAAGCCATGGGTTAGCATTTGGATATTATGTTTCACATGATTAGAATGTTTTTGCTCATGATGCAATGCTAGCATCTAGACAGTAGTCCGGACACTAAAGTGTGGTGGTCGAATGCTAGCTGGATTCATAGCTTTTTGATTTGTCATTTTGCAAGTAGCATCTAGATAGTAGCATGTAGTGTCCACACATTAGTTGACAAAAACTAACCGTTTGAGCATTTAATGCAATGAGAAATTTTCTATGAAAATGGCTGACGACTAGATGAGAAGCAACAAATAGAGGACTTTAAGCAGGTTTAGAGAGCTAATTAAGCTCATTAAATCGCTATTAAGTCATTTGTATCACTCTCCTATTAAATTTGTCATTGTGCTTTTTTTGCAAATAAGGAGTGTTGAAATGCTTCATTGAGTTTATTACTACAAACACTTTGTAGAAAAATGTTCCAGACTATATAGAGTGATTTTGTGAGAGTGAAAGTTATGTCTTAAGTGTTTCTTGTGCTTAGTGAGATAAGACTTTTGGGCACTAGAATGTTTTTAGATGCTTTACATGTCTTAAGACATGGTGTCTAAACTCTAGGGTGACCAAAAGTCTAGTCATGTGAATTGGACATGCTAGTGCCCGAAAGCCATGGGTTAGCATTTGGATATTATGTTTCACATGATTAGAATGTTTTTGCTCATGATGCAATGGGCTAGCATTTAAACATTAGTCCGGACACTAAAGTGTGGTGTTCGAATGCTAGCTAGATTCATAGCTTTTTGATTTGTCATTTTGCAAGTAGCATCTAGATAGTAGCATGTAGTGTCCACACATTAGTTGACAAAAACTAACCGTTTGAGCATTTAATGTAATGAGAAATTTTCTATGAAAATGGCTGACGACTAGATGAGAAGCAACAAATAGAGGACTTTAAGCAGGTTTGGAGAGCTAATTAAGCTCATTAAATTGCTATTAAGTCATTTGTATCACTCTCCAATTAAATTGTCATTGTGCTTTATTATGCAATAAGGAGTGTTGAAATGTTTCATTGAGTCTATTGCTCCAAACACTTCGTAGAAAAATGTTCCAAACTAGATAGAGTGATTTTATGAGAGTGAAAGTTGTGTTTTAAGTGTTTCTTGTGCTTCGTAAGATAAAGCACAATTTGAGTAAAGCTTCAGGTGACATTGTATTGTGTGCTTTGTGTAGCTCCTTAGGAGCAATTCATTAGTGATTGTGAAGTCCTCCATTGTGAGGCAACTATGGACCCATAAAGAGTTAAGGACGGACAGAACTCCACATTAAACCCGTGTTTGATCTTTTTATCCCTTCTCTATATATTTATTGCATTTTACTTTATATCATTTGTAATTTTTTAATTCATTAAATTTGCATCTTTTAGCATTAGAATTACAAAAAGGGTAAAATAGTTATAGAACTCAATTCACCCTTCTCTCGTCTTGAATTTTAACTTAGGTGTTAATCAGTTTTACAAATTTGCACAAGTAACAAATATAAATTAAGGTTTTACTTGGTTTGTCTTATTCTGGTTATTTTAGCATCTTATTTTTGTCATTTTCAAATAGATTATTTGTCAAGAAATAGATATAAACGAAAAATAAGCATTTTTACTTATAAATAGATTAAACAAACTAGATACATATCATATACGAATAAGATACAAATAAAAAAACAAACAATCTAAACATACCCTTAGTGGTGCCAAGGGTTATTTTAGCTCAAGGTATAAATCAAGTATTTCGATGCTCATGTCGGTAAAGAATTTCAAAGAGTGGAAAATATAACACTAAGTAAAAGAAAACAAGTATAAAAAGATAAAATTATCTTAATTATCTTTGTGTGTAGACTATTATGAGACGATTTGAAGTATTCAAAGATTGTCCCCTAATCCTTACATGTCAAGGTCTATATATGAATAAACTCGCCAAGTTAAGGATTACACATTACTTTTATTTGTTGTGATTTTGTCAATTGATAGCTCGGAAAATGGCTTCCGTTTCTTGTCTCTATGCAATAGACTGGTTACTTGTTAAACATCGACAAAAGTTAGGTTAGACCTAGGAACCGACTTGACTTAACGCTACTAAGTTTGAACTAAACCAGCCCAAGCACAAGGGTCTCAACTTACGAATGGATTTGGTAGGTCGTGAGGACAAATTTGAGTTACAGGCCAAAACTCATAAAAACCACAAAATTCAATACATGTAGAGAGAGAGAGAGAGAGAGTTGCAACACCACTTGTGACAAGCCTTAACCTTGAGAAAAGTAACAAGGGAGAGAGAGGAGTAATCTATTTCAATGACAAATTAATTTGTAAATGCTTTTTTTAGAAAAAAAAATGGTAATGCACTAAAAAAAAAAAAACATAGCTAGTTCCATGAGTACATAATTGGATTAGAAATTGATAAATCTTTAGAACTAGCTCAATCTTAATGGATTCTAATTCTTGGTCTAGATTGATTGAACCGAATGAACGAATGATTTTAGATCAAGTATTACTTGTGTTTGTGTCTAGGACCTGTCTTGACTCTTGAGCTTGAGGGAAGTCAGTTGAACAACGATCATCAATTGTACCATTGATTTTCTAATTTATTTATGCCATAAGTTGGAAATATTATTTTCCTGATAAATTGTCATGCCAACAAATTAGACTTAGGCATAGGTCGAGTTGAGCTAGCGAGTCTAGCACCGATGGGTAGTCGGATCGTAGACGGGTCAATCTTGTCGAACCGTCAACCCATTAGGCTAGGTGGTTCACACACATATATATATATATATATATATATTTTTTTTGGGGGGGGGGGGGGGGGGGGGGGGGTTGGGGGGTGGGTTGTGAAGCTATGGAAGGATGCCTATAAATGTAGAAAATTTGTATGTCATGTGAGTGCTTTTTGTGATGTGTCTTTGAAATACATGTGTGTGTGTGTGATGGCAAAAAAAATGTGTGTGTGTGTGTGTGTATGTGTTAGTGTGTGTGAGATTGTTTTTGAAAAGAATGTGTGTGTATCAGGTATGTTTGAAAAAAGATTGTGTATGTGTTAGTTATTTTTTTTTTTTTCTGTTGTGATGTGTAGGTATATTTGAAATCAAGAGGCAATAGAATTTAAAAAAAAAAATTAAAAAGTCACGGATTGATGATTTGTGACCCATTGGTTGACACAACTCAGCTGATACGTGTTAAGCTGGATTGGTTTTAGGAGATTGTAACCCCAACCTATAAACCAGAGGTTTCGAGCCATCAGGTGTCGGTATCTATAAACTGATGAGATGACAATACATCCATGGAATTATCTACTATAATTAAGCTAAAACCCATTCTATTCAACTCCAACATTTTAACCTATGCTTTTAGTTTTTTTTCTCCCTTTATCCTTCCACTGAGCTCAATTTTAGGAGCAGTTAAAAACCACTTACTAGATTTTAAATTCAACAGCAGCTCTCCCCTCTCTCTCTCACACATCGTTTCAAGCCATATTTTCATTTTTTTAATTCTTTTCCATACTACCCTACACCTATTTAGGAGCAATTATAAAATTATCTACTATGTTTTAAGTACAATAATTTCTCCTCCTCTCTCCACACATTTGAGGAACAAAAGGAACCTTTTTTCTATTAAAAAATCAAATCTTATCTACATCTATTCCATACCATCAAAACCGTAATGATATTTCTTTTTCCTATTTGTTTTGTTTAACAATTATTTCATACATTTTTCCATTCTATTTTGATTGAATTTTGTTTTGTTCTATACACTTAAATGCATTTTTATTTTGGCTTTTCACTATTGCTTTTTTTGCTTATTTATTTATTTTTATATGAAGGTACATTCAAGCACCAAGTTCCTATAAATGAAGCATAATCATATGGATATAACAAGCCAGAAAGATGTTTTCCACAACCACATGCTTCATGCTTTGTGTCTTCATTAATGCTCGGAGGATATCGCCATTATATTTTTTTTTTTTGGTAAGGATCAGTTAAGTTTTTTTCTAACACATTTTGTGCCTTCTATAATGTTTAGTTTTCTTTTTTTACCCATGTTTGATATGTTTCCATTATGGTACCTTTTGTTTTACACATATTATTTATTGATATCATTTAGTGATATGCTTATTTTTCCCTTCAATAGCTTTGTTTTTTTTTTAATGTTGCTTATCTTCCATTTTACATACTACATTGAAGTAAAATATAATGTGTTTGCAATTCTTTATTTCTTTTTATTTTTCAAATTATTTTGTTTCATGGATATGTAAAATGTATATTTATTCTGAAAATAAAGAATTTCGATTAAACAAATAAACTTTGAGTGGTATTTTTTATTAGTGGGGCTAGTTTAATGATTTTTCTGTTGGGTATGTAATATGTGGCGAACTATGGTTCATTTTATAAAAAAACAAAATTAATTGATTGTTGTTTTTATGCCCAGGTAGTGAAAGTAATGGTATTAGTTCTGATATCATAAGCTTCTTCTCTTTCATCTTTTAATTTCTGTAAACAATAATCCTTTGATTTTTACATTTTATTTTAAGTTGGGAAATGATGCATCCGTTCTATGAAAGCATAAATTTGATTAAATATATAGAATTTAAGTTATCTGTGATAATGGATATTGTAGAAATAAGGAATATAAGCCCTACTACTGTGGATCGATGACTATAAAAATAGCTTATTAATTGATTATTGTTTTTATCCCTAGGTACACAATTGATTTTTTGCTATTTTGAGATTTTTTTGAAATTTATGTTTAAACAATAGCAGTAAGATTTCCAACTTTCTTTCTAAAGCAATTACTTTACATTTTTTATAATGAGAAAGTTTTCCTAAAATTATATAAATAACATTTTCATAAAGTAGTGTGTTTGAAATTCTATAATTAAATAATGATCTTTTGGATGATGACTTGATTGTTCGTATTTATTCATTTATTTATTTTTCACCATAGATGAAAATATATTACGTGGTTTTGAAAAATTGGTATTTTGCTATCATTAATGACCATTTGTCCTCTTTTGTAGCTAAATGAAAAAAAAAATGGTAGTTTTATTCAATAATTTTTTATAAGAGAGTATACTTTATAGTTCTATTTATTTTTGTACATGCACTGTGGGTGTATCGGTCAGGTCATTTAAGTGTATACATAGACGTATAATTTGATTAAATAAATTCTCTTGCTAATGTCTCATTTGTTTTCTATGTAGATGTGGACTCTTTTGATGAAGCAAAATAATTGCGATTAGAAGTAATGTGTTATAAACTTCATTATTAATATTTACAATGTATCAAAGTGTTGTTTCATTAATCTTTTTATTTTTATGTATTTTTATGCAATTTATGTATTATTTTTAGTTTCTTTATGTGTCCACTGATCTTGCATGTAATTAGTTTCAATTATATTTTTTTATCTTAAAGGTTTATTTTCTTATTTAATTTTTACACCCATAATGTAGGTATCATCTGCTAGTTTTCTTTTAAACTAGCCTACTCGAATGCATAATGCTTACCCAAAAACTTAAAACATCTAACTATAACAAACATAATACTTTCTTAACCGTAAATGAATGCACTATGTATGTTACAATTACAACAGAAACACTTGAAAGAGATATAGTACAAAGAGGGAATCAGTATTTATACCTCTAAGTTATAAAGATTTACTAAAGTGATACGTTTAGAATTTTGATAATAAATTATATGTTTGCAAATTTCAAACACTAGACTAAAAAAAATTAGAATTAATATCCAATCTCTAATTTTTCTCTGTTCGTCTATTAAATTATATTATTTAATAAGGGAAAAAAGGGGTCATCATGATTTTCCAATACCAGAAATTATATTCCTAACATTTACTATACATTTCATCATAACCTTCTTCTTTTTATTTTTTTCATTATATTAGGGGAACTCCACAAACAAGCAAAGGGTAATAATAATGACAATAATATCACAAACAAGCAAGGGTAATAATAATAACAATAATGTTAATAACATTATAGTTTAGTGTCATCTCTTTAATCTTTTAAATGAAATATATTAGGTTCAAATCCCTTTCATTGTAATGATAAAAATAATAATAATAATAATAATATCATTACACTAGGCGGATGATTTCATAAAAACACTCCTATATTAAATTTTAATAAGTCTTATCTAGAAAGTTGGAATCCACTTAAAAGTATCACTCTAGCTATTGAGTTATGGATGCCCTAGGACACAGCGGTAGTCGGAATCCTCCACTCCTCCTAGTCCAAAGGCCAACGTTTCTCGTGATCTTTTTGTGATTGTCCTAGTCCTTAGGCCTAGGTTTTCTCATCTTTGTAAGTACGTGCATCAAATCTACAGCGTCGGCCATTGCTTGTAAACTAATGAATCGGCCTTGAAGAGCCAAATACTATATATATCCTGTTCCGAGTATACATTGTGTGAAATCTAGGAAGGCCGCAGTAAAGATGGATCAATCTCGTACATGAATAACCAGGAAAACCAAACACAGGTAACGAGTTTTGTCTTGTACATTCTAATAGTTTCTTATAAAAAATGTATAATCTAAATTTTCAATTTTGACCTTTAAAACTTTAAGATTTTCTTTAACAAGATTGTTGATTTTTGTATTATTATCGTTCTAACAAGAATTTAAAAGTTCAACTCAGCCCATTTCTCAACTAAAATTTCTTTTCAATCACTCCAAAAGGATGAATTAATTGAGTCTTTGTATGCACATCGTCCATGAATTGTTAAGAATAAGGAAACTGTTAGACAAAGTTATAATTAGAGTAAAAGATTTATTAGTTATTACATGTGGCAATCTAATACCAATAAAATTTTTATATAGGGATCTACCTATTTTAGCAAGATAGAGAGTATAAAACATTAGAAAAAAAAAAAATACAATTACATGTGCGGTCTTTAATTCTTATGTGTTTTATATTAACGGAGGATCTTATTTAAAAATAGCTAGGCATTTTACATATAGAATGTACAGATAATGGGTTTTACTACAATACATGTTAAAATTTTATAGATGTACACTAGAAGAAATATGGCATTTTAATACTCCAGGTAAATATTTTTTGGATATACTAATAATTAACACATTTCCATTTTGTTCTTCCTTCCTTCTTCAGGGAAAAGTAAGTCAAATGGTGGATCAAACTGCTGCTGCTGCTCAGTCTATCAAGACTCAATCCAAGAGGTTTTCTTTCCCTTTATGTTGCATCATAATATCTATCTTTATCATAAGATTTGAAATCAACATAATATCATCCAATATCTATATGTGTAAACATGTATGGATACAATAAAAAAATGGCCAAGTGTCATGTTAAGTTTACACAAAAATTGAAGTTGCTAAACGAACACTTTAATTTTCCTTGTCAAATTAATTATATTACCTGTATTTTTTAACTAATAAGTATTTGCCATGTTATGAAATAAATTTGATAAATAGGAGTTAAAGGTGTATAGCAATTCCAAACTTAATATAAAATTAAGAAGATACGCAAGATAATAACTTTGTAATTCTTGCAATATATATCTATATATATATGTATATATGTGCATGTATTACTAGCTATCTGAAATATAAAAATCTTTACTTATTAGTGGACTGCTTTGTAGGGTATGCAGCAAATGAATGCCAAGCCACAAGGAGCAGAAGATGCAGTCAAGAGCACTGCTGGAGCGCACAAATGAAACAGATTATTGCCAAATGGACGCTTTTTTGTTCTGAAGTTGCTTTATTTTTTTTTTAGTTTTGATTAGTACATTTCCCTTTTTATCCTCTTTCAATTCTTTGTTTGCTTGACATAAATTTCAAGATATAATTTCATTTTTTCATATATTACATATTATAAATTTGATTTTCTTTCCCTTTGGCCTGTATGTTTATTAAATATAGATATAGTACATAGAACCATTAGATCCAATTAATTGCTTTATGTCATGGTAGACCTGTTGAATCTCAATAAATTGTTACGAGTTGGTTATTGCACTAAAGGTATGTGACAATTGACTATGTACTACTCAACCATTCACTAGGCTAACCTTTTCATTCTATTACTTCAATAACATAATAAATAATCATTACTACAATAAAAAATTTTTTAGCAAATGTTAAAAAGAATTAGAATAAAACATTCCTATTTCAAGGATTTGCAAGGAATTAATTAAGAGAAAATCATTCAATCACAATAGATAGATTTAAAACACTAATCACTCCACAATCATTTACATGCCCCTAAAATTACTTGTCTTATGGTCTATTTATATCATTTATGGGAGCTTCTGCAATCCCATGGATGGAACCGTCCTGTCAATAATCTAACTATTAAAATAAATATAATAAATGGAATGTTAATTATTTTAGGGATTCGATCATAGTTGGATATGATGTGAGCCGTTGAATAATGATGGGACCGATCTTGTCAAAATTAATAGCGGAGCATAGAATTTTCCATCATTTATACCATTAAAAGAATATGAATAATTTTGTTGCAACATGTACTTAAAGTTACTTATAAGCTACTCAAACTAATGAATATTTTAATGGAGAAACTTCTATACTTTAGCTAAAAGATATGATTATTACTATTAAGAATTTTCATTTTTTCTAGTGTCTAGTGCTTGTAAAAGAGTTGTAGATGACAAGTCAACAGTAAGAATATATGTTGGAGCACGGTGGACCTACAAAACAATCCACAATTAGTGGTCATGTGTCAGGAATTGCCCAACACGACCACTCTGATACTAATTTTGATACTTAAGTTAGCTTGTGAGTTCAAGAAAAATGAACTTGGATTAGATTAGGTAAGAAATAATAAGATAAGATGAGATTACATGCATATACCTTACAGGTGAGGGTCTATTTATAGATTTTAGTTATATCATAAATGAGGGCCTACAAAGTCTTGCATCTTATAAGCCTAAACCCATATGGGGATAGATGGTTCCAAACCCGAGGTACTGGCCTCCATCGAGGTGAAGGTGGTTGAACTTATACTTCTTTCCCGTGGAGATCAAAGGGGAGAATGTTGTCGTAGGCCTTCAAGTGTAGATTTATGACAAAGACTGTAGGAGGCAAAGGTCAGCATTGTGGTACCAAGGCTTTTATGGAGCTTAAGGATTGAGTCGAGATCCTCGCTAGATTGAGGCCCTTGTGGAGCTTTTGGGTGGGAGTACTTGATGAAGCTTCTCATGGATCCATCAGTCCATTAGGTAGATGTTGGTTTAGCTAGCCTTATGGCGAAACATTCCCTATCAACAATCATATATATAATATGTATACACAAATATATATTTATATATAGCTTATATGCGTGAGTTCTAGATGATTTTTTTCCAAAGAGTTTTAAATTACTATAAAGAAGCAAATACTATAAAAACATTATATAAATAAATTATGTTTTCATATATATATATATATTATTGGTATTAAGGAAAAAATAATGTTAATGTAATAAATAATTATAGAAATATTACTGAGACGAAAATAATTACAGTTTTAGGTAACATAAACTTGTATCTTGAAAAGATGAGTTCATCTACTAATAAAGTTGTTTCTTTAAGAAGCAAGGTATAAATAAGTGTACTAACCTTATCTATTGAACAAACGAGTCGTCAAGCAAATTTTTCCATGATAAAAAAGCAAAGAGGGAAAGGGAGTTCAAATTTATGAAAGGGGAAAAAAGGCATTGGGAAATAAAAAAAAAAAAAGAGGGGGCATTAGTTAATGGGAAAAGAGAGGGGAGGCATGATTCATGAAAAAGGGTAGAAGGCATTACGAAAGTTAAAAAGAAAGAGAAGGAGTCTGGTTTGTAGTTAGGAGGGAAGAAAAGAAGAGAAAAGTCAGATTGAAAAATTTTATATAAATCTCGTTTTTTCAAGAGATGATGTTAGAATATCATAGTACTTCGTCTTTTGAAGAGAATAGTTAAGTTCTTAAAAGTATAATTAATTTTGTTTTAGTAATTTAATTCTTTTCCCATTAGTATTACAAAAAAAAAAAAAAAAAAAAAAACTTAGATTACACATGCAATGTAGGTGCACATGCATGCTGGCTTGTCTTATTCAAGCCAATACAACAACTTTCCAAATTAAATTTATCATATTATTTATAAATTAAATAGAAAATCAAATTCTCATTAAATACTGAAAATCATGGCTCTTGTATTTTATTTTATTTTTATAAAGTTCCATGTTTGCCTTTTTTTTTTTTTTAAATGTGTACAGCCACTTTTCAAAAGGCATTTTAAATATATATGATTTATATTTTCTAAGAGAACATAATATGTTGTTCTCCATTATCAAATTAAACCTCTCATTTCACATTACTATCGAGCAATAGAATTAAGTTAAAGTTCGTAATTTTAAGTTTTTCTTTTTACATGTGAGATATTAGTGGACATCTCTCTAGGTCTAGTCTAAATCGAAGACCGGCCCAGACCGGCCATGGTAGCTCCAGTATTGGACCTACCCTACTAAGGCAATTTAGAACTGCTAGAGAGACCTGTCAAGTTGACGGGTCCTACAAGAGTCCATCTTGCAGACCCATCTGTACTGGTGAGTCCAAAAGGGTCCGGGTAGGGAAAAAAAAAGGAACATTGCACTGGCAAGTGAAGATTCAAAGTCAAATAAGCACGTAACTCGATAAAGCAAACAAAGACAAAAACTTATAATATAAGTTTATCTCTACCTAGGTGATTAGGTAATGAGTACATGATGTACATCTATAAGTGCATCCTGCAAGGCCATGTGATGTGAATGTCAGACTCAGACATTTCAAATTTGTAACGTACATAAGAATATAAATTTGGACTATACCATGCAAATTTAATTGGGTTGTAAATATTCTCACTTTATGAGTCTTTATTTTCAAATATCAGATGAGCAATGTACCAAATGATTTCAACTAGATTCATGGATGCATTTTACAAACTCACATTTACTAATAGACATTGAGAATATTATCAGCCTTTGTCAATCTATTTTGAATTGCTAATTAACATTATGACAAACACAAGACCAAAATTTCAAATTCTCAATATTCATCTTTCGCGGTTCATCAACTTCACTTAAACAAGTTTTTATGTAAATACAAGCAAAATTCAAAAAAATTTCATGTATGCCAAAAAAAAAAAAAAAAAACTTTCACACTCACAATAGATAACCAAAAAAATTATAATACATTCAGTCATAAACCAATTGCGCTTCTTATATGTTTTAGGTTACTCTTATTATATAACTTGTACCACTTCTTTAAACTAATTGCAAAAATTTCATTGTGGGCTGTGTTTCATATTTTTCTTACACTTCAAGAGTTGCATTTTTTTACAAGGTGCGATATGACATCATTCTTTCATGGTAGCTTCTAAAAAAAATAGTAGTAATAAAGGCAAGGCCCTAGCCTCGTCATTGGAATCCGAACGGAGACACCGTGTGATGGATGAAGATCTAGAGTTCTTTGATTTCAATGACAATCCCACTATAGATGAAGTTCAATAGGTCAAATATCTTGCTATCCTACTCGACATTGAGCAAAGAACTCCAATTTATCATTCCATTGGTAAAGATGAGACGCGGGAGCCGAATGATATAGACAAAACAATGTAAGGGGCGATTGAAGAGGACTTAAAGACCGGTGGTGGGGAGTAAGATAAAACAATTCCTTAACCAAATTTAGGTAAGCCACCGCGTCTTCTTAAATAATTTTTTTTTATGGTGCATTTCAGGAAAGTCAAAGATTCCGATGGTAAGATTCGAAGCTATTGCAACTATTGCACAACAAGTTACACTTAGAAGACCAAGGAAGGATAAGGAAGCTTCACAAACACCTACAAAGCAAACATCCTAACAAGATTGACATTGAATTAGGTCAGCGACAATTATGGGGGGGTAGCAGCGGCAAGCAAGAAGGATGCAAGGTTATTTTGGTTTCGTGCGAATGCAAGAAGGAAAGGCCTTATGAAAATGGGCAAAGGCATGTACCGTAATACCATGAAGACACACTAAATCTACGAACACAGCCACATGGTGTAAAGATAGATTATATAGCTTTACAACAACAGTAAACTAGAATTGAGAGTTATTTTCAACAACCTTGACACATATGTTTCCATTTGCTCTGACATTTGGACCAATAGGTAGAGTGAGAATTTATACACGAGTATTACTTGTCACTGGATAAATGACCAATAGATACTAAACAAACGTCTAATTGCATTAAAGAAAATGGATGGCACACACACTGCACAAAAACATATGTTCTAAAAAAAGCTATATTCTTGTAGACTATTTCTTTAAAAAAAAAAGATATATATTTTCAATCTACTTTAATAATACAATAACAAATATTATGAGTGTGAGTGACTTTCAAAGCCTTTGCCAGCCCACATTGAATGGTACATTTTTTTCATATTAGATGTGTATATCACATTTTTAACTTATGTGTTAAAAGTGAAATAGACTCACTAAAATAAGATATTCACATATTACATTGACCATTAATTACATAATTGATCATCCATCATTAAATAAAGCATAGAAAAAGTTCTTTCTTCAGCAAGGAATGAAGATTAGGAAATTTAGAAAATATGTGGTACATAGATAGAACTTAAACTATAAACTTCCTATGAACATGATCAACTATAAAATTTTGTTGTGCCAATTTTCTCTTGCAAACATGCCATTGCATCTTAACGATTGGCTTATATGTACTAATTTGCATTCTATGATAAAAGGTTTTTATGATTGTATGAAAACATTTTGTTGATTATATACCCCAATTGTTCACCTTTTTTCGCTAGAAGCACTTGATATCCCAAGCACTTTAGCCAGATTCCAGTACGATGCAATGTTACAGTTGAGTGACTGGACATACATACAAGTGGCTTTCCTACTATCGTCATATCCCAATGATGTATAATGTTGCGTTGGTCTTATACTCACATCGCAAGTTTGAAGGTCTTGTGGACTCCTTGAAGAGTATTGCAAGCATATCGATACTTCATCAAATGATGCGGATACATACTTTGTTAATTATACATTTTTTATGTGAGACAAAATTTGTTTTAATTTAATTTTACAAAACAACTCAATAATATGTAGGGAAGTTGGGAATCGGTTAGTCCATTACCACCATCGTATGAATCATTGATAGTGGATGACGTTGCCTCGGTAGATTTTTTCGTAGTCACGCAATCACAGGGGATGGAAGAAGTATAAAGATGGAAGTGACACTACCAAATGCACCGAAATTGATAGATACATCAACACAAAATTTGAGCTAGGTGATAACACTAGTGTTAGGGACTTTGACATTTGGACTGGTGGAAACGTCATAAAAGAACATTCCCAATTCTATCTCGCATGGTGATACAGTGCTTGCAGCTTCAGCCTAAAAAATATGATAGAGTAAATATTAAGTTATGCAGGCAATATAGTGAATAACTGCAAAGCAAGTATGACTCTGGTAATAGTTAAGGTGGTTGCTTGCATTGACTACTAGAGTAAGGTAGAAAGACGGTTGCAAGAGATCACTATGATGACTAATGAGGAAGATGAACACTTTAACGACCACAACTCTTCGAGAGGAAGCACTACAATGGGCAAGCTCGACCTAAACTAAGATGAGCAGTTCTTATAATTCTGTTAGGATACAAATACAATATATACTAGAACAAGCTATTTTCATAAAATAAAAAATCTAAATTGGAGTTTTAAAAGACTTAGGTTAATATAGACTTTTTCAAAATTACATTAACCCAAATTGTTTTCTAAAAACTTGCAAATTATTAATCACTTAAAGTCGGTTGAACTTTACAATTAAAATTAAAAACAAACAAAGATTTTATAAAAAAAAAATTAAAAATTACATGAACTACAATAGTTTGATTTGAATTTTGGAATACACATGCAACTCCAAGGCGACAAAAAAATATCAAATAACTTGTCTTGTATTTTGCATTGTTTTTTTTTTTTTCCTCCTCAATGATATGTAAGTGAGGTAAGGTATATTTCCCCTAACATGACTAACTGTATTATATTCTAATAAAAAAGGTCCATTTCGGATGATTTAAATATCTTGTAGTTAAACATTATTTCACGAAAATAAGTATAACGATCAATCAAAATAATTCATTGGGTAAATTACTTATGCCATAAATTTTTGGAATTCCGAAGTGTCATATTATTGCAATAATTATAGCATAATTTTTTTATTTAAAACGTGCAATTTTTTTCAAAAAAGGGTCGGACCCATTTGACCTACTCCATGAATTAACAAGTCCATAGGTCTAAACCACCTTGCATATCCATGTTTTGAGGACCTTGACCTAGACCCAGTGGGTTGGGTCACAGTTCGAACCTGATCCAAACCAAGGAGATGTCTAGGTATTAGATTAAATGATAGAAAATTAATGATATTAGACTAGATGATAGAAAAATAACGTCAACTAAAACAATATTGAAATGTTTGAAAGAATAAAAATATTTTTTTATTGTAACTTATTAGAAGAAAAAAATTAACTTTAAAAAGAATGGCACTTATATATTTTTATATTTATCATATTAATAAAAAAAAATAATCTTATATGTAATAGGGCACATCTACATACATTATTCAATCCTAATTATATATTGATAGATTGGCATACACATGTAACAAAATATGCATGTAATATTTATTTGTATGCATATAAATTTGCTTACACACAGATTTATACAAGCTGTATAACCTTGCATAAAGAAAATACAAAATCTCAATTTCTAATATAGTAAATAAATCAATGGCCAAGAAAAATAAAGGTAACAATAAAGATTACTCTTTTTTTTTAATTGGGCACCGTTCAGGAAAAAGATAAATTTTTTATTGTGGAAATATAATATTTCCATCCTAACCACCTCAAATAATATACTATCACCTATAGTTTATATTCATCAATAAAAAAATTTAAAACAAAACTTAGCTAATGGCTTGACTTTGTAGTCTAATGCAGTCACGAATTAGAATCAAATAGTTATTTTATAGGGGGAAGAGGGGGGATTTTTCAATTTATTAAAATAATTTAATACATAATTCTTATATAATTTTTGCTTTGAATAAAAATAAATTAGAAAAGATATTTCAATAAAAAACTATAGGTAGAAAAAAAGAGCAAATTTACATGAATATTGATATTCCATGATTACTTTTTTACAATAAATTTTCATGTTTATTTAATTAATAATACTAAAAGATATTTGAAATATAATTAGTTAATAATTGGTTATTGAATAATTTACATTGATTAAAATACAATGTTATTGTCGATGGGCTTTACATTATCATGGTTCAATAGGCCTAATACTAACAAAACGACTTGGTAATAGGGTCGCCTAAGCCCACTAAGTACCTTAAGATATCTTTGGTCTCCTCTTTGACCTCTAAAAGGTCTGGGTTGAGCTCCTTTTCCGAGATACTCCATTAATAAGAAAACCTCTTTGGTTTGTAATGTCTCCATGGAGGTACTCCAAACCTTCCTGACTCTCCATATCACCTTGGGGGAACTTACACCATCCCGAATCGCCACTACTCCACAAAGTTGCTCTAAACTTCCCTTCGGGTGCTCTAAAGGCACAACTCCAACCTATCCAACAACTCTTCTTGGATAATTATCGCCATCTCTTCGAGTCCATGTTAGTTGCTAATAAAGGAGTTTAAACTCTTCTACCTTTCCCCCGCGCTTAGGAATGTGATGCATAGGCAAGAAATAATCTATGGGCTTCCGATATGATCATTACCTATAAATAAAACCGAATACCGCAAAGTAAAGGATCTTGAATCCAAATCTTTTAGATATGTAAGACTACTTACAACATTCTTATGATTGTTCATTCTCTCTCTCTCAAAAACCTATTACTAACTTAAGTATGAAAATGACCACACCAGACCATCCCATGATGCACCACTAGCCGTTTCTTTTGATTATGGGCCTTTGTCTCTCTATTGGCAATTTTCCACCTATAATAGTTACTAGACCAAGTCATACAATCCATGATATTTATTAATCATTGATGTAATATGACAAAACATTTGTAACATGGGTAATAAAATTATTATTTATGGTATATTAGTAACAATGTAAGATGATTTATTTAGTTATGTATAGCTTTATAATGAATGATTTTAGCGGTATTAGTGATTGTGGAAAAAAAGGGTAAAGTATAAAAAAAAGAGCGAGAAATTTCATTTAAGCAATAAATGCATCTTGAAAAAATAAAATGACAACTTTGTGAGTTGAACGTATAATGAGCTATGCTCTGATATTAAATCTAAGGTTCCCAGCTCCATCAGACTGCTTAAATACTTCTCAGTATCTTTGGTGAGTGAGTAGTTCTTACTGTTGATGTGGCTTGTGTGAGTAAAGCTCAAGTGGAGTAATCACCAAAGGGAGGAAATTGTTGCTAGAGGATAACTGTGTCGTGAGTTATGGAGACAAGAATTTATCTAAGTCATGTTATCAATTTAACTCATATGGATGAAGCTTAATGGAGTAGCGACTAGGGGAAGAACATCATTGCTAAAGGGGGCAACTATTTTGCGAGTTTGGGATGAAGCAAGAAATTATGCTAGTCGTACCGTGTTTTAATTTGTTATATAAAATATACATAGTTTATTTTATTTTGTTTTACTTTTTTTATAAAACCTAAAGAATAAGAATTTTCTAAGCTTGAGGTCCCTTAAATCCATCCATGGTCTAATGGTATAATGCATGTCAGATTTGAATCCTTACTTTCCATTGTAGAAGTATTAACCATAATGATGATAATAAAAACAACAAACTTAAACTTGATTTTAAGTTTTTAACTATCCAATAGTCTTCTAGTTTAAATATATTCATTTCTAAAATAGGATGGACCAAATTCAAATCTCTCTCCATGTGATGAAAAAGATCAAAAGAAAAAAAAAGGATTTAACTAGCGTTTATGAACAATCAAGCAAAACTTCTACATATAGTTAAAGTTGAAGCTGTAAATAAGTTTTCAATCAAAGTGGTTTATAATAAAGGAGCACAACAACTTTTACATTTAATTATAGTGGTGTAATTAATTTTTATGGACTAGAAATTGATTTTAAGAGAAGGGAAGAACAAACAATAGCTTAGATGGGTAAAAAGCAGTGAAAATCATAGGAAATTGGTGGCAATTATAAGAAAATGTATCTTTAGCTAAGGTAAAAATGGGATGAATAAAAACTAGGTGAGAAAAAGGTCATTTTCTTTTCTTTCTAAAATTTGAGAGAAATCAAAGGAAATTGATGGAGATGCTTGATTTTACAAAGTAGTCATTTATTAGAAATAAAATTATGAAAAACTTAGTAACATCATAATATTAATATCTTTTTTCCTTTTTTTATATTGATTGTAATGACCTGGAATTCCGCCTATTGCGTATTGTTTGCTTTGGTGAAATGTCGCACGGTTTTGTCCTTGATGCTAGCTTCCTCTCAAGAAATCACCTATACTAGGATGCTTAACTTCAGAGTTTTGATGAATTCTAAGCATTATCTCAAAAGGTGTATCAATAATTAAAATTCCATCGCCTTGTATTTAAGGGGTATAATATATTCTCCTACTTATAGAATTTACATTCTCGTCGGTTTTGTTACACAAGTCTAGATCTACACCAAATATGCTCCATGTAGGTTTAAAAGGTACCCCATTTAGAGGCATTTTACCTTATGCAACATTTAGTTTCTTCACTTTTAGCTGATGAAATGCTCTGATACCACTTCAAGCGATCCAGAACTCCATATATGAGGTATTATTCCTTTAGCGAATGCTGTACTATTTTGCCCCTGATGCCAACTGCCCTTAGGAGATCATCCATCTTGAAGTGCTCTTCATTGAGCATACTTAACTTAAGAGTTCTTATGAACTTCAAGCAATTACAAAAAGACATCTCGATAATTAAAGTTTCGTCATCTTATATTTGAGAGGTATAACACCAACAAAATAAAAGAAATAAAAATGCATACAGTTATCATATGTTTGATATGCAGGAATCATTCAAAATGGAATGGAATTAAATAACAAGAAAGGTGATAAATCATTCCCTTTGTTTGGGTATGTACATTGGAATGAAATGGATATACAATTTATCAAAATTAACCCAGCATTAATTGTGACTAATAGATATATAGGGACAAAAATGTAATTATAGTACCCACAAAGTTGAATTGTGAGTTCTTAGAAATCGTAATTTTGGTTTTTAAAAATGTTTCCAAACATAGGTTTGAGAATGAATCTTTGAATTGCAATTTCAATATGGAATACAAAATATAGCATTAATTTTTGTATATTTTTACTTTTGGAAACTTTTGCTTCTAGGATGAGATCATTTGATCAACTATGACACCCAATAAATAGTGATATATTAAATATTTTTAGGTGTGCAATCATAATTTGATATGCATACAAGCTAATAAAATTAGTTACAAATATCAGTTTCATAAAAAGGAGAACCATAAAAATTTCCCATGAGACAATGATTTATTTCTTTCTTTTACATCTCCCAATTTACTTTCAATCAAAAAGTTGCATTTTATTTATATGGATGAGTAATAAATGATTTCATTGAAAAAAAAATATCTATAATATTATAGCAAATTCTATATAGGAACCTAACATTAGTGAAAGAGATGGAAATCAAATGAAAATAAAGGAAATCAATAGGCAAATGTGTTTTTTTTTTTAATTGTTTAGTACGAAGTAAAAATACGATAAAATGGTAGAAATCAATAGAAATTGAGGTTTTTGCCAATTATTATAGTTGGTTATTTTGTTGTGGTTGTTTTGTGGATTGTTTTGTTTTTGTTATGGTAGATTGTTTCATTGTTATTGTTGCGTATTGTTTCAATCGAGATTCATTTTCAATAAAGAGAGAGTTGAGAGTATGTAAGAAAGATAGAGTATTAGTTAGGAAGGAAATGTAAATGTTTGAGTAAATTAATTTTTTATTGATATCTTTTCTTTTCTTTTTTTTTCCTTCAATTGTTCAATTACCAAAATATCTCGATATGGTAATTTCATTAATTTTGTTAAAGGAAAACAATAATTATTTTCTCACTAGCAACTCTTTTGCCATCACAACTAAGGCCATTGATAGGATATGAGAGCAAGTGAAAAAGAATTAGTTTATAATCCTTTATCCTATAAAAATATTCCAACAGATAATGTTAGAAAACATATTGCAAACTACACAATCCACTTTCCTGTGTGTCGATTGAGAAATTCAAGTTGCTGTTGATTCTCAAACTTACACGCGCCCAATCTAATGACAAAAAACATTCACTATGTTTGGCAATATAAATGGAACTCGATTCTATCACATTTTTGGGTTAGGGACGAGTTAGAGAAAAAAAGCTTCGATGATTGAGCTAAAAACAACTATCGTAGCACCAAGTAGAAGAAAAAAGTTTATCATTAACTAATTAGACAATTTAGTCTATTGGTGGCTATTGTTCTAATTTGTTGCACATGTATTGTGTTTATGTAATAAACTTATTGTTACCGGTTGAATAATGTAAATAACCTTATATAAAACAGAAACATAAGGTTGAAATAATAGTCTTTTTTATTATAAGACAATGTGACAATATATAAATGCAACTTTGCTCTCTTGCAATTTTAGATCGGGGACGGGTTGGATGAAAAAAAACTCTGGCTATTAAGCTAAAGAAAGCTAACATTGCAAAAAGTATAAGAAAAAGTCTATTATTAACTAATTGGATAATTTAGTCTATTAGTAACTACTATTCCAATTTTTTGTATGTGTATTGTGTTTATGTAATAAATTTATTTTTACCGATTGAATAGTATAATTAACCTTACATCAAAAAAATTATTCTTACCGGTTGAATAGCATAATTAACCTTATATAAATCGGAAACATAAGATTGAAAAATATTCTTATTTATTATAAAATAATGTTTTATCAATACTAAAATAATTGTATATAATATATTTTTTTCTTTAGGTGAAAATGATAGTATATAATTAAATACCTCAATATGGTAGTAAAAATATGTATGTTAAGAATCAAAATATGAATATTATGTTAACAATCTTATACATAGGGTATAGGATTTTTTTTACTTTTGTGGTTTTGTGCATTAACCTCTTTAGTGAACTACCCATTCGAAGCTCCCAATCATTGACTAATGTTTGTGCCTGCGCTAGTTGTCACAATAGATCCTTCTCTTTGTCATGGGTTTTCTTTATAGCTTTCTTTAGTCGAGCGTCAGCACTGCTTCCCAAGTTCTCAAACTTGCAGGCATCCTAAGCTAGTTGTTGATAGATTGCCCTAGAAGAATGCCTTTCCTCCATTTTTTTTAACTCTCCTCATAACTTTGCCAACTCTTTTTGAGATGACTCAACCTTCTAAGTGGCCTTATCCCTCTTTCTTTGTAGGCAGCTGATGGTTTCACCTCTTGCCTTCAACTTTCGTTAGGGATGTAAGCGGGCGGGTTTTTATAAGGTACCAAACCCGCCCAACCCTATAAATACCCTATAGGGTTTGGGATCAATAATAAAACCCCATAGGGTTTGGATGTGTTTTGGGACAAGCATAAAACCCATTGGGAAACCCGGACCCATTTAAATATATAAATATATTATATTATATATATATTATGTTTAGCCTCAGTCTCTGAAATTAACCAGCTGTGCTCCATTAATTGTAAAGCCATGTTTTTCTTTTTTATTAAATCATTTAGAAAAAGTAAAAAACCCTAGGACAGTAGACTAATACTCTATGGTCTCCACTTTTAGTCTTGGTCTTGGCTCACTCTCATCAAATTCAAGCCTCTCACTCCTGTTGCTGCACTGTTTCATTCAATGATTTTCTTCTCATGAAAATGATTGAGATTTTATAAAGAGGATTGCATGAGTAATGATAAGAGTTTATTTCTTGGCCTATAAAGTAGGAACGGATCGGATCGGATCGGAAATAGAAAAAGATGAAAAAAAAAACATTTATAATGATGTTTTTAAGTATTTTATTATGTAATGATTCTCATTTTATATCGAGTTTGGATTCAGGTTTAGGTTCGGGTATCCTATAGGGTTTGTCTAGCCGGTTTTGGGTTCATGGATAAAAACCCTATAGCGTTTAGGACGGGTTTTGGGAATCCTATTCGATATCAGGTTCGGGTTCAAGTATTAGTATACCCGTCCCAGTTGCATTCCTAACTTTCGTTGTAGTATAACTTAATCAACGTAGAGGTAGTGACACTTAATCATGAACTCATCGTACTTCCAATGGAGTAAGTAATTAAGCCTGATCAAAGGACCTACGTCCTTAGCCATCAGAATGTATTATGCAATCTTAACCTCCGCCTCCTCTAACTCTTTCTTCGTTGTGCAGACTTTAGATCCTATACATTGCAACCAATTTTCTGCTTGCTACAATTTAAATTGGAGCTAGCTGGATTCGATAGTAAAGACTACAATTAAATTAAATTGCCACTTACTCATATAGTAAAATCAAAGTTGTCCTCCTCTTTTGTAGATGTTTCTTTCAGCATACTTTTCTCCACTTGGTTCGTTTGATCACTTCGCCCAACTACAATTGCAAAAATAAGAACGATAGTCATCTGAAGCCCCCTCTCACGAGTTGTTAAATCCAACTTGACTAGGTCATGGGCTTGACTACCTTTGCATGACCTTCTAGGTGAATCGTGACTGGCCTTTATGTCTCTAGTTTGTGGCGTGGCGTTGGTGAAGAGACTATTGAAATGCTAAGTAACACTTATGAATAAAATTATGCCTAATTTTACACTTTTTACAATTTAATATATAACTACTGCAACTTAACACATAAACAATAATAATAACAAAGCATAATAAGTAAAGAGAGAGGGTTAGAGAAGATTGTACTGGAATTTAATGTCACACACCCATAGAATACCTTAGTAGTATCGATGCGTTATATAACAAACTGGAATCACAGACATTCGCATTAAACCATTTAAGGCTTTTAGAAAGGTATAAGAGTATTGTACAACTATAATGCTTTGTAGCATGGATAGTTATAACAGGATTAAAAGGTTGTTTAGAATTAGAAATATGGCATACATACAAATCACATACAAGAATAGCGTTACATACCACTTATGATGGATTCTTAACTATTACATCACAACTATACAAATACTGTTCTTGGATTGTCCTCTACACAAAGTACTTGTGCTCTTTCTTTAGTCTAAGTCTTGAGTCCTCTGCTAAGTTATCTCAGCACTAACTTCTAAGTATAGATAGACTCTAATAATACCTATAACCAAACAAATTTATAAGAGAGTGAGTAAACCACAAATCAATGAATAATAGATCTCAACACTTATCAAACAACATCAAGCAAGTTTGTTTAACAAGCATATGCAATACAATAATCAACTATATGTAATAGGTACAAGCTTGGATAACTGAAATCCAAGAAAGACTAAGAACTAAGAAAGGAGGAATATCACTTATCTTCTCCTTTTAATTTATATTTAAGTATCTTAGAACTCAACTTAACCTCAAAACTTAAAAAATCCACTAAGTATTGGTCATTTTATATCAACACCATAGGCGACGTTCCTTAGGTGCTTATTAATTTCTATGGAATCAAACAAAATAGTGGTAACCTTGCATAAAATCAGAATTTTCTTTTTCTTACTGGAAAAACTAAGCATTACTATAGAATTGAAATGCCAATATGTAATGTAATTACCAATAAATGCAATTTTATGTAGTCGTGTAATGCATGTCCATTTAGTTTAATAGTCAAATAAGATTAAGTATAATTATTCAACGATCACATAAATCTCAGATAATTCTCAATACACATTGCACAATCATTATCACACAAATGGTTATTATTATTATTTATTATTATTAATCATTCAAGCATTATATGGAATGCATAATTCCCATCCCCATACATAGCCAGTTATAATTGTAATTAGAACTTGTGCTACTATTTTACACACACAAACAATGTAAAAAGATCGGAGTTACTTACTTGTACATTTTTTCTTAGCTGTCATAGTAGTCTATGGGGAAATCTTAACCTTACTCTATAATTCCTATAAAATAACAAACCGACATTACTAAGTATATAACTAAATAAGAATTCCTATAAGTGCTCAAGTGTCCTAGACTCAGGTTGTAACTTCCTTAGTTTATTTGTCTTAAAAAAATTATAAGGTGCTATGTATAGGAAGCCATGACAATTCCATTAGCCGGTTAGCAAATAGGGGTCCAGAGGACAGTATCCCTTGTATGCTTTTAGAGGCAGTACCTCGAAAAGTAAAGTAAATTTAGAAAGTTAGGTTCAAGAAATCCTAAGAAAAGTTACAATTTTAATCACAGGATCAATTTGCGGATGTTATTGTGACCTCGATTAAATAGCGTAAAAGATTGCAGTTATTCATATATGTCATAGCTTAAACAATGGGGTCAACCATTGCGCGATCCATGCTACAGTTGAAGCTGTAGCCAATCTTCACTTCCCCTCAATTTCAACCACCGGTATCAATCTCTACCACAATTAGAATCATGGGTGTGACTTTGTTCATGGTTTGTTTCACAGTCAAAACAACAAACTTATTTTACTTTATTTAACAAACTAAATTCTCCTCAGACAGATCCACGGTTAAAGCACGGCAAGATTGATTTAATATAACTACTTCAAACATAACTATATCTAATAAATTTACTAATTAAATTTAAATATATCATTCTTTCAGTTAACCAAAGTTCAAGTACGAGTATTTAATATGTTTTTCTCTGTTTTGCTACATAAATTGTCATGTTTGTTTTGTTAGTAAAGTTAGGTTAATTTCATTGACAATACCTGAACTTTCTTAATATAATAATTTTATACCTCAAAAAATTTTAGCTCACAAAAATACCTAAAATTAATAAAATTTGCATTAGTGATCATTTTAACCGGAATTTAGCCATAACTTCAACACCTTACTGATGTGGTATATAATTTATATTACAAAAATATATTTTTTTTCTTAGTTAGCTTTTTTTTTTATTTTTACATTTCTCTCTCTCCTTTTTTCTTTAACTTCTCTCGCTCTTCCCTGTCTCTCTTTTCCACGCTGTCTCTCCTTCTTCCTCTTTCAAAAAAATCAAAACAATTCCAACCGACAAGTTGGAAACAATGAAGTCCAGTAGCATTATATTTAAGCTGTCAGACCACCAACTTGCCCATCTCTTTCCTTAGTCTAACAACCTACTCACCCTTGGTACCAAGATTATAAATTTTAAAAGTTTAGTAATGATTACTATTTTTTCTAATAAAAAATGGGAATTTTATGCTTTAGTGGGATTTTCTAATAAGATGGGATTTTTTTTACCAAATCAAGATTATAATTTTTAATGGGTTTTTAGAGGAGATTTTGATGTGGGTAGATAGGTTGAAGGATGGTATGAATTGGCATTTAGGGTCTTATGCGGGATGTTGGTTTAGGTTGCAAAAAGTGTGGAGAGGGAAGCCACGATCAGATTAGAGGAAGAAAGAGGTTTAGGATTGGAGATTGTGTTTAGGGTTTGAAGTGGTAGTTATGGATGCTGGTTCGTGTTCTTAGATTTACCCATGATGGCACTAAGGATTGAGTGGTTGTTGATAGTGGACATAGGTTGATGCTTGTGTGGTGGTGATGGTAGGTTTTGGTTGATACTATCGTTGATGTTTATGTGGTGGTGATCTCTCCTACATTGATCTCCACCACACGTTATCTCGCTCATGCACTTCGACGTTTAACCACCAAATGAGGGTAGAAGAGGATGGCATTGGTGGTTCTATTTGGTGGTTTCAGTGGTTCATGTTAGGTTTTGTAAGTTAGTGGTGTCGATATGAGGTGGTGTTAGGGTTTGATGTCTGTTTTTTTTTTTTTTTTTGTTTAACTAGCTTTGATGTTGGGGTTTCAAGAAGAGAGACGAAGGAGAGGGAGATAGGGAAAAGAGAGAGGGAACTAAAAATAAATAAATAAATATGTCGACTTGGTATTAAAAAATTAATTTTTTAATATAAATACTCTACCACGTTAGCAAGGCACAGAAGTTATGATTGGATTCCGGTCAAAATGACTATCGATGCAAATTTTAAAAAGTTTAGTTATTTTTGTGGGCTGAATTTTTTTTAGGTATTATGTTAAGAAAGTTTAGGTATCATCAATGAAATTAACCTTGTAAAGTTATTTTTTTTTTTTTTTTTTGTAAACATAAACAAATTCATAAAGTCAGTAAACAAATATTTTTAGTTTTAGTTTCTTAACTCATTACAACTGTTAAACTTAGTGTTTTACTTTTAAATAGTAAAATGCACAAGTGTACTAGTGTATTTAACAAAGATATCTCATTATAGTTTTAAAAATAAAATTACAGTAGTTTGCCTAATGTTTTCTATGTGATTGTTTTACATTCTTCTTTAAATATATTGGAACTAATGTTTGTATATGATTCTATAGAGATTTTCTTATATTAAAGGTGGTAATTTGGAGAAGTGGTTTGTGTTTTAGTTGTCACTGTAAAAATGATAGCAAAAAGAAGTCTGTGCTTTTCCAGTTTTGTATTTGATAAATGAGATTTTGTAATGATTACATGAAATTTTATTAATTTAGTAGATTTTTAAAATTTTTGTTTACGTTCAACTACGTAACCTTTCAAATCCACGGTTTCTTTTTACAAGTAAGAGTGAGAAAAAAAAAAGAAAAAAAATACTTGGTTTGAAAATATCATTTCCTACAATTAATTAAAAAACTTCATGAAAAGTGGACAAATTTACCCTTGCTCTGTGTTTATGGTGAAACAAATTTTACAAGACATTTTGAATAGTTTGAAAGAAATTTAAGTGTAGGTAATGAAAATTAAAGTCATAATACATACAAGACGAACAAATTATGATATTAGACAGATATTACTAAATATACAAACAAATCATTAATTATATCAAGATAATAATATTAAAGATAATATTTAGATTTCGTCTCTTATAAAAATAAATTTTGAAGTAATATTTAATGTTTTATATTTAAGTAATTTATCTCTAAGCTGTCATTAACTACCAAAAATATACTAAAGACTTAGTGGTTCACATTATAGTTTAGGATCATATAACCATATTAATAAATTTTACCTATGTCATGTAACTCTATCTTTGGTATCTTTTGTCTCAATGGGAATTTAACTTTCGAATTTCTAAACTTAAGGTAAGAAAAACTTTGGGATTACATTTAATATGGAATTCAGTCGTCCCTACTCTCTACTGTCCACAAATGACGCCTCACTCAAGGAAGATTCACTTTCATTCAATTCAACAACCAAAATTTTAAACCACAACAACTATGACACAACAACACACTTGAGTTGTGCCTTTACAACAAGCTCTCTAACAATTAGACACAACTCAAGATTCTACAAAAGTCACTCATTGAACTCTAATAGCCACTATACTTTTTCTCTCACTTCACTAAATAATACAAATTACAATGCAAACTTTAAAAGAGTGTTTATGATGATTAAATGACAATTAATAAGCTCTAAAACTTCTTCCAACTACCCAAACAATTGTATTTAAAAGCTTCCTAAAAGTCTTGACTGTTGCCCCAAAAACTTTTCAAATGGTGGGCATTAAATGTCTAATGCTAGTTAAAAAGTTACAATGGATCCGGACTTTTGTGCAGTGGTACAGACGTTTGTGTAATGGTCCAAATTTCTGTGCCAGCTAAACCTTCTGTTCATGAATGGTCTGAACCATTGCATAAAGTTTTGGACATGTTGGTACAGCTCTACATTGTTTCATATTTACGCTATATTTTTCTCATTTGGACTCCAATTGAGGTAATTCAAGATACTATAGAAAGCTTATAGAAAGCTATACAACTTACATGTTTTAAGATTTAGGAAATTCTAAAAAAAAAATATCAAGGGCCAAAGTATGTATGTATCAGCCAATAACAAGCACAAACAAAAACACACACATATATATTGCACATAAAAGCTTAGCACATCACAAACGTAATTTTCTTATTAATTGTAACTTTATTGTTTATAATAATATGTACAAAGCATTTCCTCATCAAAATGTGGCTTGAACCCTTTGATTCAACAATCTCCATTTTCTAATAAGGATAATTATTGCACAATTAACTCCTTATCAACACAAAGCTCTCCCTCAATTAAACATCCCATCTTAACATACATTTTTACAAATAAGTTAAAATTATGATGCTTAACTTGAGGGTTACACTTAATAAACAAACCAACAACATTTACAATTTTCATGCATGTTAATTATGCAGCTAACTATAAATAATTGGGATGAGTTATATAATAATAATAATAATAATAATATAATAAAATAATAATAATAATAATAATAATAATAATAAAGTATATGCAATAAGTACACGTTAAATTGGTTACCACTTACTAATGTCATATTTCCGTTTTTGATGTGATATCAACTTCATGGCAATAGTAAATTCTTTTAAAAAAAATTATTATCATATAGATTACTATCTTTATGCTTATGCTCATGTACTCTTTTAATGAAATATGCATCACAATGTGTAATAATACTATGCTTGAATCAACAAACTTTCTAAGCACCCAACCTACTATTACACCTTTAAAATGATTATAAAAATTAATATAATAAAAATTTAATTATAATTATATATGAATATAAGTAATTCATTAAAGTACGAACTAATACTAGAAAACCGATCATATAAAAGAAAAAAAAGATAGAAATATAAAATTTTCTTAATATTAACAATAGTAGCTTTATAATAGATTTGGTATCATGACGCACATAAGTTTGTTTTTGTTAAATTTATTAACTATTTTAAACTTAGCTATAACTAATTTGCTACCATCATACTAATTTATTTAGCTTTTTGATATGGTGCAAATGGTATGGTTTTCGTGTGTATTGTAATAACATTGAATTGAGTATCATAGTGCTATAACATGAACAAAATCTAATATTATTTTTTCTACTAATACCTCAAAGGTGATGTGGTTTATAGACATAATAGTGGTATATACACATTTAATAATCATGATCTACTTGGAGCTTAGGATAACAGTTAGTAATAAACAACCAACATTGGTAATAAAAAGGCTTACTATAGTTTAAACGAAAAATGCACACTAAATTATATTGTGAGATTAGTTGTTGCCAATAATAGTAATGAAATGAAAAACGTGGACAAAAGACGAGTCAACATAAAATATTAATACTCATACATGTTATGATATGCAATACTAATACGAAAAAAGCGTTTTTTCTTTTTTCTTTTCCCCTCCCTACCAACTAATTTAGTGACTACCATGACATTACAGATCAAAGTATTAGAAGAAAAAACTTTTTTTGTTATTGCAGATATGGGAAAAAGTAATATGATGATTAATTTTCTAAAACTATTAAAATATTAGTTTTTATGTTAACACAAAAATTGGGCTTTTAACCATCAATGTTTCACTAATTTTCTATTTAAGCCTTAAAACCTTTTGGTTTTTTCTTTTATTTAAGTCTTTAACCTTTCCAAATGCTTGGGAAATATGACTTTTTTAAACATGTATCAACAATGACACATGGTGCAATCTTATTGATTGAAAGTATTAATGTCAATAAATAAAATAATATAATAAACATAAATTATATAAATAAAAAAATAAGTCTTTTCTTAAAGACAGAAGAAAAGCAAAAAGTTAGAAAATTAAATTGTTTTGAAGCATCAACTGGTGTGCCGAGCACAAGAAAACACATCCGTTATATCATTATCATTAGTTTAAAAATGGTAGTAAACTATCGAGTACATGAACTAGAACCTAGATCAACTAGATAAGATTGGTAAAACGGAACATAGTCAAATGCTTGAGTTAGTATTGATTCAGTTTAAAGGGTAAATCAACACAGGAAGAATCTTAGAAAACATTTTAATGTGATATACCTATCCTTAAGATTGACGAAGAAAATATTTATATGAGGAGGACTCCTTATATTTCTTGTCATTATGGAGATCAAAGGATAGTGGGAAGTTAGGAGCAGTTACATAGATATGGGTGCCAAGTCATGAAAACACATTTCAATCACATTCATAGGGGGTAGGGAGGAAGTTATATTAGTCCTGCCAAGGGGTCTACCCAAGTGCATGGCTAGATAAATTAGTTCGTTCAATCAAGATGCCAACCATAACCTTATAATATCTGTGATGGGTCGCATGAGCTTGTAATTGAGCCCTAAAGCTCGAGATTAAGTTCAAATGGGTGGGAATAGGCTCGAGGAGCCCATTGTTGCACTCTTATTCTTTATAAGTTGGTCAAAGGAAGGTTGCTTAAGTAGAGTCTGAGTCGCTTTTATGAGTTTTAGGCATGTAGGCCTTAGTTGACATTGCTGAGCTATTGGGTATCATCCATAGTCAATGACCTAAATTGTCTTAGTGGTTAGAGGTTTTTAATAGCTTCAGTTTATCTATCATAATGAAATTATACCATTTAAGGTTCTTTTTTCTCTAGGTTCGGCAATAGCTGGGTTATTTATGTAAGAGCATTACTAAGCTAATTGATTTCAAGTCAAGTCAAGTTAAATGATATTGATTGAATAGGTCATTAGGTTCCAGTAGGGGTTAGCATAATATGATGTGATGTTTGGCTTGTTGGCAATTTTTCTTTTGAAACATATTGGTGAGAATTCATTGTTTTGAATTTGGGTGTGAAAAACGATATTTGACCATATGCCTAAAAATTGTTAGGCTTCCTAACATCACTCCTGTTCCCTATTAGAATCATGATATACTATGGGTTTAAATCCCTTCCATTGGATCTAGGTGGTAGTTTATCCAATGGTTATCAATAAATGTCCATTTCATCTCTCATTAACTGTCGTGTTTATCCAAAACCAACTATGTATATGTCTTGAAGGTGGGCTCGTCCACATCTACATCTTTTCTTTAACTTAAATGATGCTATTCAAAGTACCTCAATATTTTTCTAGATCAATTCCTTTCGAGATGTCAAGTAAGGCTAGTAGTGACTTATCATTAAATCAAGCAAACCCTTCCAAAAGTGCCACCTCCAATAGAGCTGCCTCCCCATCAACAGCAACATTGGGACAAGTCGTGCAGGAGAAAGCTATGGAGAGATTGGAGCAATATGGCATCCCCATTAAAATTAATTTTTGGTTTGGAAAATGTTGTGCAACAATTAAATGAACACCACAAGACATTTACACAATCAATGATGTGGAAGCGGAGAATTTGCTTGCATCTTTGATGGCCTTTTTCTAAGTGATGCTAATTCTCGTCCCAACTATAGGGCAAGTGAGGTTACCAAACAAGAGTTGAGGACCATTAGAGGTGATATTTTTGAAGGATGCTAGGCAATTACTCCAATACTGTACCTAAGAAAGATGACCACATAACTTTGTTGTATAGACAAAAGGTTTGCATATGCATAAAGTCTTTGAAATATAAATTGTGCTTTCTTCTCTCATATTTCTTGCACGAATGTTCGAATATTTCTCTTAAGACCTTTGGTTTTTTTCATGCTAAACTCTTGGTAGTTACTCTAGCTTTCAAAGCGTTTTACCAAAGTTTGTGTAAAAGGCCAACTTTACAAATAATGTAATGTCTTTTTAGGATGAAGGAGAAGGATGATCACTAGATTGGTCTTTCTCAGAGGAAAGGCATTAGCTTATTCAATGATCTTGAATCTCCAGTAAAGCATTGAATGAAAATATACATCTTCATCAAGATGGATTGAGAACTAGGTTTTTTACTTGCTGGGTTAGATTGCTAGATTTGCCCTCCCCCACCCAAGTGAGATAGATAGTAATGATTAGGAAACTATTACTGAGATAAGTCTAAACTAGAATTAGACCCAATGAATGTGAGCAAACTAGTAATTTTTTCCCAAGAAAAGGGCCCCCAATATATTCCCCAAGTGACTTTTTAAGGAAAAGATAATTGATGCCAAAGTTATTGCTTGAATGCCTTTATTACATCTAGTCAGGTAATTATAGGCTTGTGTGAATTGCCTTTTTTTGCATGGGGGCATCCTTTCTAAAGCAAACTCAGGATGGATCGGTTGTGATTTTAATAAGGAATTATTAATTCATTTTTTCTTGGTAAGCGGTTTGAGAATAGGTTAGGTAGGAAAAAAGTCCAGCATGCAAATTCAATAAAGGATTAAGTCTACCCCTATTATTACCCACAAGGAAGAGAGATCTCACAAGAGGAAAACTCTTGAAACATCTAAGTCGAGATGCTTTTAAATCAATTTAAAGAAGCTTGGCTTGACTAAACACATTCCTTATGTCTCTATTGAATTGAAAGGTTCAATTCAAATTTTGAGGGGGAAATACATTGCACAAATTGCTCAAAATGATATAGTAATGTTATAACTAATAAGCAAATTACGTTTGTGATGTATTGTCTTTATGTACAATATATACATATGTATGTATGTTCTTGTTTGTGTTTGTTGTTGCTTGTAGATACAAACATATTTTAGGCCTTGCTTTGTTTAGAATTCCTTAAAACTCAAAACATAAAAGTTATGGAGCTCTCTCTAAGTTTTCCATCACCTTAATTGGAGTTTGGATGAGAGTGATATTGTTAAAATACAAAACAATGTTAAGCTATACCAATAGTTTGAACCTTTGTGCATGGTCTAAACCATTCATGAACAGAAGGTTTAGTAGGCATAAAAGGTCGGACCATTGCATTGAGGTTCGGACATTTTGATGTTCATAATTCAGCTTTCTATAAGGTATCCAAAAGGTCTAGACCACTAGGCAAAGGTCCAGACCTGTTGTAACTTCTTAACTAGCTGTGAAGCATTTAATGCCCAAATGTCAGAGAGTTTTTGGGCAATGTTGGGACTTTTGGGAGGCTTATAAATATAATTATTTGGGTAATTGGAGAAAGTTTTTAAAGCTTATTAATTGCTATTTAATCCTTTGTAAATACTCTTCCAAAGTTTGTATTGCAAGTTGTATTATTTAGTGTAGTGAGAGAAAAAGTATAGTGCCTCTAGTTAGAGTATTTGTACTCTCTTGTAAAAGCACCATACTCAAGTTTATTGCATGTGTTTCGTCGAATCTTGAGTCGTGCCTAATTGTTAGAGAGCTTGTTGTAAAGAAACAACTTAAGTTTATTGTTGTGTTGGTAATTGTTATGGTGTAGCTCCTTTTAGAGCATTGGTTGTTTAATTGAATGGAAGTGTGTGAAGTTCTTCTTGAATGAGATATTATTTTTGGACCGTAAGAGATTAGGAGGTGGATCGAACTATTAAATCCCAATGCAATCTTCTATAACCCATACTTTTTATTTATTGCACTTTGTTATTATTGTTGTTTAAATGTTATGTTCTAACAGTTAGACATTAAAGCCTAAAATGTGTAAAATTAGATATAATTGCATTGTTAGGTATTACTTAGTCCGCATTTATATATTGAATAGTATGAACAAAATAAATAGTAAATTATGATGATTTTTAAATTCAATCTATTGTAAATTATATTTAATACACAAAATGATATAACTGAGTTAATAGGTAGTAATTTTTTTTTTGGGTTTTTAGTAGGCAAAAAAGTTGTCTTTTTTTTTTTGAAAAAAAAATACATGAGTTCTAACCATTCTAATTTAGTGTGGGACTCGACAAATTCATGAATACAGCCTTGGCGGTTATTGATCCTACATGAACCTTGATGCTATGTTTGGGACGAATGAAGTCAGATGAAAACGATTGAAAGTGGGAGAATTAAGATGAAATACTAAGGAAAAATCGATAGTTTAATTTTTTGTCCAATGTTGGGCTAAAAGGAGAGAAAAGGAGAGAAATATATTAAAAAGATTAAAATATCCCTATTTCTCTTCTTTATTAATATTTTATAAAAAATCATATAAGGATAATTCTATCAATCACTAACTCGTTTCTCTTTATTTCCTTTCTTTTCCTTCATAAATTACCAAACATAAAATACTAATACTACTTCTTTTCGTTTCCACTCATTTTCATTTTCTTCCATTTCTTTTCATCCACCTTCCACTATTTCTACTTTAAATAAACATACCAAACACAGTGTGAAGATATACGCATTATGTTGAAAAGATTAATAAGGAATAATTGTCAAAGTGCAGTACCACTGTTGTTATTATTATTATTATTATAAAGCAAATTAATGCAACTAAATAGTCCAAAAAAATTAATGTAACTAAAGAAAAAGAAAGCATTATGCATTTACGCCGTGTTTCAATGGATAAGTTCCAATTCTCTTGCTGTAATGAAAAAAATAAAATAAAATGCTGGCAAAAAATTTTTAGGCAAAAAAGAAGAAAAAAGAATCAATTCTTGAGCTGAAATACCTGCGTTTCTATCATCACTCCTCTGCCATGGATTTTAGAAAGACGGTGACAAGCTTAAGGAGAATCTAATCGTCTCTAAACTTCGATGCGCCGACGCTAACACCTCAAAGGTAATGCTCAGTCCTAAATCTCATTGCTGTTCGAAACTTTTAATCTTTTCATCAAAAGACAATATGGGTCACTCTTAAAATTCGTTAATTTGCTTCAATTTCAAGTTCTTTTTTGACGATCATACATGCATTAAAGAAAATTGCTAGATGGATGTTAAAAGGTCGGACCTTTAGTTTCATCCTGAAAAAGAACACAACACGGGTGTTTTGTTAGATTTCTGAATTCGCTTCAAATTTTCAATCTTGTGGTGCATATATGTGTCTGGAATTGCTTGATAGTGTTCAAAATTTTTATCTTTAGTTTCATTTACAGTACAGAATGTGGCGCATGCTTGTTAATGTTTCTGAATTTGCTTTGATCCTCAGGGTTGCAGTTCGCAGTGATAAGTGTCCGGACGCTTGCTCAGTGTGTAAATTTTCCGCCTTTGTAAAGCATTTTACGAAAAAGTAAATATCTCGAAAAATGAAAAATGTCGCTTTAATCATATCGCTTATGGACATGAATTTGAGTTGAGTGACAGTCTATTGTTTCTTTTGATGAGTAATTGCTTCAGAATCATCTGATTTGGATTTGATTCGACACTCAGGGTTTTGAGCAGTAAGTTTGAGTCATGATGCAAATTCAGTTTCATCAAAAAGAACACTATGGGGGTTATGGCGATTCTAACTTTTGTTCGGTTCACATGCTTTTTATCATATTGACTGAAATGCATTGCGAGTTTCTTGGCAAGCAATCATTTCTTCAGCTCTTCTTTGTTGTGCAGTAATCTGAGTCTGCATGTCATAATGTAGGCCATTGGTGTTGTGGCACATCTACGGCAGTCTTAAATTAGGATGTTTCAGCATATATAAATACTTTTACTGGAAAAAAAGTTTCATTTTATGGAAGGAGGGAGTAATGGAGTACCCCTTGTTTCTTTTAAGGGGAATGCCCGTCCACTACAAGTCCTGTTTGTAATCTGGTAATTGAATGGTTACACTATTGACTATCTTCCTTTTATGACCAAACCGATTAAATGTCTTTCTGCAAATGTACATGCAGTCTCTTAAATAGAGTGTAAACAGTGAAATTTTTGGTTTTTGTTACTTTCCATATGAGACATTGCATGCTGCTTTGATGATGAACTGATATCTTGATAAAAGCAATTTTGTTTGCAATTGTGCTGCATTTTTAGAAAAGGCATCCTGCTTTAAATTCGAATGATGTTTCATTATTGTGATTCTTACTTGAATTTGCTGTATGTGCATTTTAGCTGTTTAAGCTGTGTTGATCTCAATGGCTAAATTTGATAAGCGAGTGATTGTTATAAATAGATATAACTAGATTAGTGCTGCCATGTCTTTGATTCTTTTGTCATATGCAGAGATTTAGTTGATTTCAGATTGATTGGTATTGCTGGTGGACATATCTGATTAGTTGTTGCACACTCTGATTTACTTCTTTGCATGCTTAGTATTGAATAAAAGATGAAGTATATGGGGACTTCTGGGCAACCCAAAAGAAGAGTAGCTTTTGTGCTTATTGATGGTTTGGGTGATGTATCGATCCCAAGGTTCAGCTATATGACTCCTCTTCAAGCAGCGAAAGTGCCCAATCTAGATGCTATTGCATCTGCTGGAGTCAATGGTCTCATGGACCCTGTGGAAGTAGGCTTGGGTTGTGGTAGTGACACGGCCCATCTCTCTTTGTTAGGTTACGATCCTAGAGTATATTACCGGGGTAGAGGTGCATTTGAGTCCATGGGTGCTGGATTAGCTATGTCACCAGGTGATATTGCATTCAAGGTATGGGAATTCTAATTTATTGTCACAGTATCTTCTTGGACGTGCGTCTTGTTACAAATTCTTATAGTGTAAATAAGTGGTTAGACTTAGACCTTGCACTTCTACAAATCACACAATGAATCTTCATAACTTCTGGTTACTGTTGTGCATGATGACATGGTGCTTGTTGATACCAGTCAAATTTTGCAACCTTGGATGAAAAGACTGGCATTGTTGTTAGTAGGAGAGCTGACAGGCATTTTGAAGAAGAAGGACCAATTCTTTGTGCAGCACTGGACTGGATGAAGCTCCCATCATTTCCTGAGTATGAAGTCAGAGTAAGGTGCTGTCTCTGATGTCCCTTGCCATTATTTATATTCAGAAAAATTGGAGTAAACTTTACAACCCACCTCTGCAGTTGGTTTGGTTTTATACTTTTATACATGGCTAAAGATATGAATACCTGCTAGTTTTGGATTGCCAAAACCTCTGTTATGCTGTTGTCCTTAAATTCATGTGAATTTTAAGTGCTCAATTTAGTTAAGAACTGACCATTATGGTAGCTCAAAGATTTCATGATTTGAATGATGAAAATGAAGACTCAGTGATAGTTTAAGTGAGACACATGAATTTTGAGTGACATAAGTTCATACTTGTTTTTTCATCATGCTGCTTGAGGACTTGTCTAATTTCATATATTCCTTGTGAGTGCTTTCAATTGCATGCAGTTCTAGACAAGTAAGATGATTTGAACTAATTCTATTATCATTAAAAGTGATGCTGATAACCTGTGGTAATCTTCATGTCTTGGAATTTTGGAATTATGGTACATATTTGGAAAGATTGCCATATTTTGTTTTCTAAACCATTTTTTATCCTAATAACTTTTAGATGATGGAGATTTTGTTGTTATCCAATGTTGACTCTAGCTGGAAGATAATCTTTGATGAATCATTACACACATTATTGGCAGTATGCAACTGAACACCCGATGTGGAGTTGTTGTAAAGGGTCAAAATTGAGTGGTAATAATCTGGCACTGATCCATTGAAAGATAATCGTCTACTTTTGCAAGCTGAGGCTCTAGATGATACTGAAGAGGCCAGCACACTGCTGCCGTTGTGAATGAGTTATCCAAGGAGATTTCCAAAATCCTAGTTGCTCACCCGCTGAATGCAAAGAGGGCAGCTGAAGGGAAAAACATTGCAAATGTGGTCCTTTTACGAGGCTGTGGCATTCGCATTGAGGTAAATTTTGCTCATTTTGTGCAACATTACATAATGATGCTTTAAGCTTACTATGCAATGCCTGGCTTGTTTTATATTTTTTTGGGACATAGTTTGATGCTAGTTGACTGCACTGCTTGCAGGGCAAGAGTTTTAGTGATTATGGTACTCCTGTTAAGACCAGGAGTGCTTCCTTGATTGCTAATTTAATTTCTAGAAATTCACTTGCTTTCTAAATTTATTCATGTTAAAGCTGTGTTGGAGTTGATATCTTAAGGGTTTTTTCAGGCTTCATGATTTTTTTATTGGGCTATATGATTGTCTACTGTGTCATAGGGAGAATGTTTGATTTTTTGAAGGGATGAGAGATTATACAAATTAGTGAAGACCTCAAGATAAGGACTAATAAGGTTTAGTCTTATGATGCTAATTATGAAAAGCACATCTGAAATAATTTTTATATCTGATTCAATGAGATGAGGAGTATGAACTGTTCCATTTTAGCATGTTTACTTGTGCAGGCAGCTGTGGTTGTAAGCTATGTTGATGTTATCGTGCTGTTTATATTTAAGTGTCATGTATTCATGTCTGTGTCATTTTGGGCTGAAGTGAGGTAGCTGTGTTGTGGGCTGAAGTCAGGGTAATGTGTGTCCAGTCATGGGGATTTGATATGTGTTTTGTTCTATCCAAATAGCAGTCATGGTGCAGTTATATTGGGTGTCAAAAAGAAATAAAATAAGGAATTAGCAGTTGGCACTTAACTACTTATGTAAACAACCATTTAAGGGCCAAAAAAAAAAAAATAAATAAATAAAACAACCATTTAATGGCAAAAACAAAATAAAAGAAGCGAGGTCTGATTTTTCTCTAACTATTAGTATTTATGAGATTGTTGGGTTCTCTCTTCACCAAGCCCAAATTATTGAATCTAGGTTAGAGTGGAAGAAAATCGTATTAAGGGTCTTTTTGGATTGTCATTTTTTTATCGGTATCGGTTTAGTATCGGTATGGTATTGGTTTAGCATTGGTTCAGTTTAGTCAGTTTATGAATAAAACTATCAGTTTTTTATCAGCATCATATTAGTATTGGTTCGGTATCAATTCGGTATCTATTTGGCATCAAAAGGATTCCAAAACGATACCAAAACGACGAACCAAAAAGGCCCTAAAAATAAAGTTGACATTGATGTTGTTCTCATTGACCTAACACTCATTATTTTATAAAATCCCATAACAATAGTATGCGGACCTTTTGTTTGGAATAAAGCAACAAAGTTGAATGGAAAGATGCCCAGCTATATTCATTTGAAAAAAAAAAAAAAAATTCCAGCTGTTGCTTTGCTGATGCTTATACAGCAACATGACATATTACACGTGATCTCAGGTTTAGATCCCAATAACACCTGCCTGGCAAGCTGGATTCATGTATCTCTAGATAACCAGTCCAACTACAGCCTCCATGCTTTGTCACATTGGCTTACCATACTTTAAAAAGAGGGGCTGCTCGAATGGTACTAGCTTTGGTGAAGTATTGTGGTGTAAATGGGATATCACTCGATGGTTAGTCCACTAAAAAATAATGACAACTAAAAAATTACTAACCGAATAAATGTTGTTTGAAGTAAGTCTCATGAGATGAAAGAATCCTCACTGAGAACATTTCAATATCCATATGCAAGACAAATTTCTAAGGAATCGGTCATAATGACAGCTTACATTATCTGCAAGATTTTTTAGTTGTCATTTATTAGGTCTGTGTTACTGCCACTAGTGTAGCTCCCTTTAAGCGAGTATATTCTCGCAAGAGAGGGAAACCGCAACAAAACTCTTCTATATAATATTGTATCATGTCTATCCTATATATTTATGTTGTTGAATTGTCTGTCTACAGTTAGATACGTTGTTATGTTGTCTGTATACTGTGGTTAGGTTTGAGAATGATGTGTTAAAATAATGGTGGTTGTGTTACAAGTGTCAGGATATTGTTAGTAGTTAGTGTGGTGAGTAGGCAGCAGTTATGAACACATGTAACTGCCTTATGTAACTGCCTATTACTTGTGTGTTTATATACAGTGGGAATAAATGAAACAAAAAAAAAAAAAAAAATCAGTTCTGATCAAATTCACTTCTTTGTGGTTAATTCTTAACGAGAGATCATTGGGTTCTCTCTAACAAGCCGGAAACATTATTTCAATCATAGGTAAACAAGGAAGAAAACCGCAATCCTATAACAGTCTGCTTCTGTTTGTCCACATGATGCTGGATCCAGCTACACCAATTGATGTAGAATGGCCTGTGAAGTTCTTTAGTAGATTATTAAATCTGAAAGGCAACAAGACCCGAGGTTGATTTTTCATATTTTTCCCTTTCTCAATATATTAAAAGAAGAATTTATCATCACTGAAGTGACATTTAGCAATCAAATACCTGATGTATTTATCTTTAAATGTAGTAGCTTTTGCATATGAAAATATAGAAACAAGCATTAAAATAGTTGTTTAATTGTCAAAGTATAATATGCCAGGTACCTCCATTTGAAAGGAAGCATAGGTTGCGGCCTTGCATGGTAGCTCCCACCAAAATTATTGCTGGTCTTGGTCTGTCACTTGATATTGATATTCTTGAGGCGCCCGGAGCAACTGGTGATTATCGGACTCTTCTGACTTCTAAGGTCTCTGCAATAGCTAATGCAATCTCAGCTCCCTTAAATTCCTGCCCCAATGTTTTCATTCCAGGGGAGGATGAACATAAACCTGGTCGCCCAAGCGGCTATGATTTTGGCTTTCTACACATCAAGGTTGGCTATCTTAAATGTTGAGCCACTGAAATAAAATGAATTCTGGAACTAGTGTGTTATTATCTTTTTATTAATTTCAGATTCCTTTTGCTTTGGTTTGTTACATTCCTGCAGGCAATAGATGATGCTGGTCACGATAAGGCAACTGTCTTTAAAGTGAAAGGATTGGAATATGTAGATCGAGCAATCGTTCAGTTGGCCAAACTCCTCTGGCAGGCAGAATCGACAGGGAATTTTCAGTATGCACTTTGTGTTACCGGTGACCACTCTACACCAGTTGAATATGGTGACCACAGCTTTGAGCCAGTTCCTTTTGCTTTATGCTGGTTAAAGGACTTTGTTACCGCTCTAGGCAGTGAATCTGTCTTGGCAAAAACTTCTCTGGATCCATTCTCTCTTCCAGCAATCAAAAGTGGGGAAGACCTAGCGGATAATGTTGGGACACAGGATGGGGGAAGAGTCAAACAATTGAGGGCAGTTAGCGGTGACACAGTCTATGAGTTTGATGAAATAGCAGCAGGAAGGGGTTGTCTGGGGCGTTTTCCAGGCGGAGAGATGATGGGAATAATAAAATCATTTTTGACCTTAAATGCTTAAATTTATTCAATGAACCAGAACTTGAAGTTTTTATTGCAGCCTTGGTACCAAAATAAGGTTAAATTTTTTACTAACACATAGGTTGGTTGCTGACGTCAATTACTGAGATCATACGCTGTCCTTGTAATTACTGGGGAACAGTGTGTTGTGTTTCGATACTTGACTCAGGGTTCATCTTTTGGGTACTTGATGAAATGGTAAGTCATGTACAGCAAAGATGATCGGGTCCGTTTGGTTGGTCGTTTTCTTGTTTCTTTGTTGTTTTATTTTTATCGTTTACAAATAAACTATTTGTCAAAAATAGATAAAGATAAAATATAAATATTTTTATTTATAGAAAGATCAAACGGATCAGATACAAGTATAGATGAAAATCAAACCATCCAAACATTCTTTAGGTGTGAGCTTTTAGGATCCAAGTTGAGGTCATATAATTCAATTGTTATAGACTTTTTATCCGGCAGATCTTATCTAAAAAGCAAGATACAAGTACTGGCTTAAGTAGTATCCTTACCTCGCTTTCGCATGTGATCTATAGATTGGCTTTAGGCAAGAATGGGGGGAAAAATTCCTTTCTTAGCAATGACTGGGGAATTATTGAAATAACCATGAAATTTTCCTATCATATTTTATATGTATGTTATAGAATTTAAACATGCTTTTGATATGTATTGAATATGATTTGTGTTCATGATGAATTATGTGTTTTATTATTGTGTTAAATATTCAAATACTCTAGAATTTATTAAATGTTTAGTTCATAAAATTTAAATTGTATTAACATGTAAGAATTATATTTGGAATGCATTAAAATGAGTAAATAGATCCATGCATGTAAGCCTCATGGTAGCGTAACTCTTATACCTTAAAGGAGCTAAAAACAAGGTTAATTAACTAAAGACAAACTTATTAATTAGCCTTTGATAAGTCATTAATTTCCTTAATTCCTTATGCCTCAAAAGTCAAACCTTAAGATAATATCAACTTTATTATTGCAAAATTCGTGCACAAATTTCAGACCACCAAAACATGCCTTCAAAAGCTTCAAAACCCATTTTCTTCTTCTCCAAAGCTCTCCCATGGATCTATATAGATAAGCCTTTCATTTTCTATATTTTTCACCATCAAAAGCATGCTAGAGGATCACAAAACCAAGGTCTAAAGTTCTATTGGTAAGTATGTGTTTCATGTCTTCAAAATGTGCAAGTTATTGTTTTTTTTTTTAGCAATAGATTTTAAGCTTAAATTGTGTTTGATGACTTATATGCTTTGTTGGTTGTATGAGAAGTGTTTTGTTGTTATAGGAGTTAGTTGTATATGTAGTATAAGAGATTAGAAGTGTTGAGAAATGCATATGGTTGATGATTAAGTGTTGGGTGTAGTGATTTGGGGTTTGAAGTATGATTTGTGTATGATGATTTGTGGTGGAGAGTTTGATGATTTGAGTTGGAGTTTATGTTGTTTAAATAATGTAATGAACATATAACAAGCTTTGGGAAACTTGGAACGAGTTTAAGAGAAATTTGAAAGTGTAAAATTAACTTGAAAAACAGAGGAGCTTAAAAGAATTTTCGCAACCTGTTACAGAGTGTACGCCGGCAAAGTACGCTGGCGGTGTTGAAGGGTACGCTGCCGGCGTACATGAGGAATTTGCCGGTGTTGAAGATGCACTCGGGGACCAGAATCGTCGACCTCTAACGCTGGCAAATTTTTACATTTACGCCACCGGCGTTGAAGTCCGGCGTTGGTTTCCCTATTTCGCAACCTGTTTGTAATTTGGCCATAACTTCTTCATCCGACCTCCATTTGAGGTGATTCAAGTTGCGTTGGAAAGCTTAAAAAGAGATCTACAACTTTCATGTTTTAAGATTTTACAAATTAAAAAAGTATCAATGCTTAAATTTCAATTCTTTCCAGCTGATACACTTTCCAACAAAGTTTAAAACTTATTGTTGTTTGCTAAAAGTTGTCCAAAGCTTGATAAATGGTCATTTAAGTATTTGTTGAGTATTGTATGATAATATATGATATCTAAATGCTATGTGATGATGTTATAATGATTTATTTGAATTTCTTTAGATGATTATACTAGAGCTTTGATGAACATATATACTTGAACTAAGTGTGAGTTTGCAATTATTTTTGTTACAGTGATTGATTCCCTTTCGGTTATTCCCATTGACTCTCAAGCTAGTACAGGTACGCAGTGACTTGCTTGTATGTTTGTTAGGGTAGGCATACTTAAATTTGATATAAATTCTAAATGACTTAAATATTGCTCGATTTGCTTGTGTTTTCACCGTTGAATCCGGTCCGAGGAGCGGTAACTTATCATGATGCAATGATATGTTAGTGTAGGCGCTTAGGCCAATAGTCATGATGCAATGACTAGGCTCGGCGGATAATCGATAGGAAAATGTAGTAACTGAGCAACATTTACTTATTCTTGAAAAGAAATAGTATAACTTAATTCAATGTTTATGGGAGCATGTGAATTAAATTATATTATGGATTGAGTTAAGTGAAGTTGGGCAACGGCTATATAACCTATATGAGATTATTCTTTTCAGTGTAACGTTATCTAGGAGATATAGATATTCGGGCTATCTATATCAACCCCTGAGCGTCGTGAGCGTTACTCAGGATCCCCAGAATCCCATGGCTTGTTCCGGAGTTTGAATACTCCAATGATGATTTGATCGATGATTTCTAATGAAAGATAAATAAAACATTAATGTTGCATTGCATTAGCTAGGTATGATTGTCACTACGCTTTTGAGTATTGTTGCTGTGTACTGGGCCTTTGGCTCACTGTTGCTACTTTTCAGGTGATGATGATTGTTATGATGATATGGGCTATGGGTCGGATTGGGAGAAGTTTATGGATGAGTGGGGCAAGTAGGAATCGAGTGCAAGATGGCAAGGAAGGAAAATTTTTGAACAAGTTGTGGGTTCAATTTTGTATTTTGTAATTTGAATAGAGGCTTGTTAGTTAAGCCTTGTTTGTATATAAAGACTTAAAGTCTATTTTTCTTATTTTGTGAAAACTTATGTAAGTTTTGTTGTGTCATGTGTTTGACACAAGATTGTAAATTATTTCTTTAAAAGTTCTATATGAATAGATTACTCAAGTGAGTAATCCTTTTGTAAAAAGTTTTTATATCAAGTTATAGTGGGATTAAACAAACAATTCACATAAATTGTTAGATTTAGGACAACCTTACATATAATATGAAAATATTATATGTGGTTGGGGACTTGACTTGCTAAATCTTAAGGATTGGTGGGTTGGGGCTTTACAATTATCCATGTTGTTTTGAGGTCAGATTTGAATATCCTGGCTTGTTTCCTCATTTAACGAGCTTGAAGGCCCACCAAACATCTCAGCCCCAGGTAATCTCAGAATGTAGTCATGGTTGACTTTGAGGGTCTATTTCGTTATTTTCATCAAACTATTGGCCTTAAAGAAATACTAGTGACATAGATTTTAGGCGAAGCAACTCGAATTGTTCCTGCTGGTCGGCGCCCACCCCACCCCACCCCCACCGCCACCCCCAACCCAAACACACCCAAAAAAAAAAAAAAAAAAAGACATTGTCTCTTATGTGGATTTGGCACATTGAAAATTTTATCCTAGAATTAAGTGGATTATGATCATAGTCACATGCACAAAATTCAATGCAAATGGGAGTAGGGCTTAGTCTTATGGCATCTTCTTTTGCACCCACACCATGTTTTCTCCGTATTAGAACCTTCCTGTGGTACTGGATGTGTGCTGTACCATTTTGGCATGATAGCTGGAGTTTATTGGGATTCCGACTTTCTGGGTTTAAGTATGCTTAATGAAGAGCAAATATGGGTAACCTCTTGAGATGTGGTCACATCAAAGGATAGAACCACAAGGGATATCAAGTCAAAGTGCAAAATGTATGGAGTCTCAGTCACTACATTACAACTTCCATCCAGACCACGTTTTTCCCTCTTTAAATCTTTCTTATGATATTGTTGCTATGTGTGGAGATGATGAACAATATCTATCATGGAGAAAGGACTCTTTCATCACGCGTATGTTCAAATTTCAATCCAACCATTGGGAATGACTTGTAGAATAACATGGCTTTTGATATTTACTTTTTCAACATGAATATCAAAATGCTTTACCATTAGAGTTATGATTCATAAACTTCATAGTGGTATTGCCGCCACCATAAGATTAAAGCTACAAGTTTGATTAACAACTCATCTCTACTACAATGATAGTTTAGGGCCAATTCTTTCCTTGTTGCAAAATTGATGTTATATAACAGTGATTACTTGTTTAAAAGACAATCAAGTAGACCATTGCATGATCTTAAGCAATCAAAGTGTTTCACATATGTAGATCATCATCCTGCTAATATTCAACAAAACTTCGTTAAATTGTTCTCAACTGGCATGCAACCTACAACCTTGTTTAAGGAGAAGAGGATATAGATAACTCGTTTTTCTTGTAAATGGTGCATAGCTTTGAGTAGGAAAGGAATATAACTAGCAGGCAACCCGACACCCTTATTCAATTGGGAATTTTCGGTTTTCACTTTATGTAACCAGTTGATATCGATTGCCGAAATGATTTAATGTTCTTCTACATGAGGATTGGTAATTAAGCAGGAAAGATCTGTTGGATGCCTACCTGTCCTATTGGGCATTTCCTTGTGATTGCTGGGGAACAGTGTATAATGTTGACAATAGACTAAGATTTCATATTTTAAGTACTTGATGATTGTATCTTTTGTACATTAATGACTGATTTAATTGTTTATTTTATCTTTGACAAACATGGAATGGTGTTATCATGACCTCTATTTTGTGATTTGCGTAAAATGATAATGAATCAAACATTGTTTTGGTGTGAAGTTTTAAGATTGAAGATAAGGTCATACAGTTCAATTGGTATAGAAACTTTTCTCTCATAAAGATGAAATAGATTTGATTCACCCTTTTTCCATGTTCGGGAATGAAAACAAATTAGTAGAAAGATTTTCTTTATCCTTAGCTCACTCAAGCAAACTAAAGGGACTTGCCTTTCTAATTTGCCCGTTTCTATTGACTTACATTGTAATCATGAAGCAAAAGCAAGAATAAAAAAACCCATGTTAACAATCATAAGTGAGAGAAAGAGATTAAGGTAAATTTGCCCATGTTCACAATTACAATTTTTTTGATGTTCTTTATAGTATCTAAATTAGGTTATTACCAATTTGACACTTTCAAAGTTTAAGTATTTAATTGTAAAAACTATAGAGTTTAGGTACCAAATATGTCATTCACTTAAGAGATCAACTACCAGAACTTGATTTTCTAATGCGTATAAGCATTTACCTTGTTAGCCTAACAACTTTTCTCTAAAAGAAAGATACTGTTATAAATAAATAGTGCAATCGAAAAAGATAATAGTAAGCAGAAAGTAAAGAACACACAGGTTTTATGTGGAAACCTTTTCGAGAAAAACCACAGGCAGAGGTGAGAGAGGAATCACACTATATCAAAGTAGGAGTACAAATGTTTGAGAGAATATAACTCTAAACTTTCAAATCTCTTAATGGAAATTTTGTGTATGTGATGTTGTGTATATAACCCTAGAAACAACACACACACACACACACACCACACATATATATATATGTGTGTGTGTGTGTGTGTATAGGATAGCCGACATAATGGCTTAATTATGACATTTAAATATGTAATTAATGAGTAATAAAGGCCTGAATTATGACCATTAAATGTATAATGAATGAATAATAAATATTTAGTCAAATATTCATTTATTAACATTTAACTATGGGAGTCGGTTATAGAAATCGGGTCACAAACTTCAACAATCTCCACATTGACATGAATTCTGGAGTAACAAACACAATAAACTCCAAAACTTTGATAAATAACTCCACATATTCCACAAGTTCCTCAAAGGAATCAATCAGCCACCGACACTTAGCAAGTTCAAGCAATGCTCAAACTTTGCAATGGGAAGTGTCTTAGTCAACATATCTGTAGGGTTGTCATGAGTGCTCACCTTGCTCACTACAATATCTCTTCGAGCAATAATATCACGTACAAAGTGATAACGGACGTTGATATGCTTAGTCCTTTCATGGAACATCTGATCCTTAGTTAGAAAATTGCACTCTGACTATCACAAAATAGTATAGACGTCTTCAAATCACAAAGCTCAGAAAACAACCCTTTCAACCAGATAGCCTCTTTGATCGCCTCTATAATAGCCATGTATTTCACCTTTGTAGTGGATAGAGCAATAGTAGCTTATAAAGTGGCTTTCAACTAATCCCACAGCCACCAAGAGAGAAACATACCCTGCGATAGATCTTTTTTTTTTTTTTTTATCTAAGTCCACGAAATCAGAATCAACAAATCCGACGATCCCATCTCTAGTTTTCCCGAAATGTAAACATACATTAGTAGTTCCTCTTAAGTATCTGAAGATCCACTGGACTACTTTCCAGTGTTCCTTGCCAGGATTCGCCATATACCTGCTGACAACACTAACGACATATGCCAAATCTGGACGCGTGCAAATCATTGCATACATAAGAGACTCTACTACACTAGAGTAAAGGACCTTTGACATATAGTTAATTTCATCTTTTGATTTAAGAGACTGATCAAACGATAGTCTGAAATGACCTGCTAAAGGGGTATTAACAGGTTTAGCACTCTTCGTATTGAACCTGGAGAGTATCTTCTCAATATACCCTTTTTGAACCAGGTGTAATACACTTGATTTTCTATCTCTTGAAATTTCCATACCAAGAATCTTCTTGGTTGCACCCAGGTCCTTCATCTCAAATTCCTTGTTCAATTATGCTTTGATCTTATCAATCTCTCCTCTATCCTTGCCTACTATCAACATATCATCCACAAATAAAAATAGATATAGAAACTACCTATCTTCACAACGCTTGAAATATACACAGCTGTCATAATTACTTATCCTAAAATCATGAGAAGTCATAAAAGAATCAAATCTTTTATACCACTGCATGGTGATTGCTTCAATCCATATAGGGATTTCTTTAATTTGCACACATGGTCTTCTTTCCTTAAGACCCAAAACCTTCTGGTTGGTGCATGTGAATGTCTTCTTCAAGTTCTCCATGCAAAAATACAATCTTCACATCAAGCTGCTCTGACTCAAGATCCTCCATAGCTATAATACCAAGCAGTGCTCGAATCAAGCTGTGTTTCACAACAGGAGAAAACACGTCAGTGAAATCAATACCTGGTATTTGACTGTATACTTTCGCTACAAGCCTTGCTTTGTATCTGGGTTCTTCATAACTTGAGTCTCCTTTCTTTTTCTTATAAACTCACTTGCAGCGAACGACTTTCTTATCCTTGGAAGTTTCACTAACTCCCATGTTCGATTCTTCTAGAGGGATTCCATTTCTTCTTGCATGGCTATCATCCACTTACCAGAATCATCACAACTAATCACTTCTGTGTAAGTAGATGGTTCCAAACTTGAATCAACATCATCAGCCACATTCAACGCATACGCAACTAGATCCGCTTCCCCATATCTCTGTGGAGGCCTTATCTCTCTCCTAGGTCTGTCCTTGGTAATTGAATATTGTGGCTGCTGAGATGTAGAAGTCAATTGAGAGATAGGCTTTGTTGAATCTGTATTGATATCAAACTCCACTTGCATACTTGATTTCTGCTGGGTTTCATCAGAAGTAATAGCATGACATAAATCATGCAACATAGCAGATTCATCAAATACAACATCCCTACTAATAACAACTTTCTTCAATTCGGGATACCACAATTTATGTCCTTTAACTCCAATCTTGAAACCAAGAAACACACACTTTAGGGATCTAGGTTCAAGTTTTCCATTGTTTACATGAGCATATACAGGTCATCCAAATATTTTCAAATCAAAATAATCTACAGAGGATCCAGACCATATCTCATGTGGAGTTTTCTTCTCAATGGAAGTCGATGGAGATCTATTGATCAGTAAACAAGTTGTGGAGGTAGCTTCTGCCCAAAAGGATTTTGGCAACTTCGAATTGGAAAGCATACATTTTACCTTCTCCATAATGGTCCTGTTCATACGTTTTGCAACCCCATTTTGCTGGGTTGTTCCAGGAATCGTGAGATATCTAACAATCCCTTTAGACCTGCACAAGTCATTGAATTCGCTAGAGCAAAATTCCAAGCCATTATTAGTGTGTAGACGCTTCACCTGTTTTCCAGTCTGTTTCTCAATCATCGTCTTCCACACTTTGAACGTAGATAAGGCATCACTTTTCTACTTCAAGAAATATGCCCAAACCTTTTCGAAGTAATCATCTATAATGGTCATCATATAGCTGGCACCGCCACTGAAGGGCACTATAGCAGGACCCCAAAGGTCCTACTTCCCAAATACGTAGTGTTCGCAAAACTTCAATTTGCTGATGCCTTGCCCATCCAAAAGTCCTCGCTTAAATAATTCTGCCATACCAGCTTTACTCATATGCCCCAGACGCATATGCCATAGCCTAGTGGCATCTTCATCCGACAAGGAAGAACCAACTGTTGCATCACCTGTCACAACAGAACCCTACAATGAATAAAGATTAATTGTCTTTCTATGGCCTTTCATCACCACCAGCGAACCCTTACTGATCTTCAGGACTCCATCTTCACCTGTATACCAATACCCCTTTATATCAAGGGTACTAAGAGAAATCAAATTTCTCTTCAAATTAGGAACGTGTTTCACATCACCAAGTGTTCTAACCACGCCATCAAACATCTTGATCTTCATCGTTCTGATACTTGCAACTTTACAAGAAGTGTTATTTCCCATCAAAATAATACATTTAGAAATCGTTTCATATGTTGAAAACCAGTCCCGATTGAGACGCATATGAAAGGTACATCCAGAGTCCAAATCCACTTTTCACTGGCCTGTGAATCACTATCAGAAGCAACAAGAAGATCACCATCAGTATGATCTTCAACAACATCGGTCTCAGCCGTTTTATCAGATTGATTTTGCTTTTGATTCTTACCAGTCTTCTTATTTTTATTCTGCAGTTTATAACAATCTGTTTCAATGTGGCCTTTCTTCTTGTAATAGTTACAGTTTTTAAATCTATTTGAAGATTTAGATCTGCCTCTGGAATTCCCATTAGACTTACGGTCTTGACTCCTACCACGTGCTACCAAATTTTCAGAAGTAGACTCAGATTTAATTATAAGATGTTTTATCTTTTCAAAAGAGTTTAAACCTGCATAAACTTCATCAATTGACAAAGTATCATGACTATACAGAAGGGTATCTCTAAAGGTAGCATATGATGGAGGCAAAGAATATAATAGAATTAAACCTAAATCATCTTCATCATACTTAACTTCCAACGTTTCTAAATCAGAAACAAATTTTTTAAAGGTTGTTAAGTGATCATCAAGAGATGCACCTTCTTCCAAACTATGAGAATACAATCTCTGTTTCAAATGGAACTTACTGATTAAGCTTTTCGTCATGCATAGTTGTTCCAGTTTCAACCACAATGTGGCCGCGGTTTTCTCCTTAAGCACATCCTGAAGAATCTGATTCAATAGATGGAGATGGATCTGCGAAAGGGCTTTTCGGTCTTTTCGCTACTTTTTATCTAGTGACCAAAATGTAGGCATCTTGTCAAACCCTAGAAGTGCATTATCAAGATCCATCTGTACTAGAACCGCTCGCATCTTCACCTGACACAACGAGAATCTGGTGTTGCAATCCAAAAGAGGAATATCGTACTTCATGGTTGCCATTATCAAAACCTACGCTCTGATACCAATTTGTTATAAATAAATCACGCAATCGAAAACGATAATAGCAAGCAGAAAGTAAAGAACATATAGATTTTACGTGGAAACCCTTTCGGGAAAAACCACTAGCAGAGGTGAGAAATGAATCATACTATATTAAAGTAGGAGTACAAAGGTTTGAGAGAATTACAACTCTAAACTTTCAAGTCTCTCAATGGAAATTTTGTGTATGTGATGTGTTGTGTATATAACCCTAGAAACAACATATATATGTGTGTATGTGTGTGTGTGTAAGGATAACCGACATAATGACCTAATTATGACATTTAAATATGTAATTAATGAGTAATAAAGGCCTGAATTATGACCGTTAAACGTATAATGAATGAATAATAAATGTGTAGTCAAATATTTATTTATTAACATTTAACTATGGGAGTTGATTACAGAAATCGGGTCACAAATTCCAACAGATACTGTTGTAGAATAAGTATAATAAATAATACCATATCTACAAGTTTAAGCTTTTATATCAATTGGTTGTGGACAATAGGGACAAGTAAATAAATAATAATATTTTTTTAAATTACAAAAATGACATTAGAACAAAAATAATTCTATATTTAGGTAAATTAAACTTGTCTTTTCAATAAACCAATTCATTAGTAACCAAACTCTCTCCTCAAGAGATGAGGTTGGTAGACTTACACTAACTGGTCTCTTCAAAAGACTAGTTTGGCTAAATCTAAACCAAAAAGGAAAAAAAGAAAAGAAAATTATTAAGATATAAATATATAATGAAAAATAATATAAAAATTCAAAACAGTAAATAATATTAAATTTTTTGTATAATTATCTTACAGAAAAAATTAATTATTATCTATTCACAATATATAATATATTATTAATAATACACACTAAACAAATAAAATTTAAAAACCAAATCTATTTGCTTTATATAGAGTATAACCAAAAGAAAATCTTACTTGCAAACAATGTGGAACTTTTTTTTTTTTAGATTTTCTTTTAGTTTATATAGAGTAAAACCAAAAGAAATCCCATATTATTTAGAACTAAGATTCTTCCTTTGTCATACTCTATATATAGTAAATAAACATAGTTGTTAAGTATATTTATTTAATGTGTTATTATTAATAACACATTAGATCTTATGAATTGATCATAATTGATGTCTATCCAAATAATAAAAGTACAAACATTTACTATTATTTACTTTCTTGAATTTTTATGTTATTTTTTATTTTATAATTATTTACATCTTATTAATTTTTTTTAAATTTTTGGTTTACACTTGCGTAAGTTTTGAAGTCCGTCGTACGTATTTGATACCTACATGTATATATTACGAGCTTGCCCACTCCCCCGAGCATGAAGCACCTATCCGTGATTCCGTGGTCATCAGCCAACCAGCCATGCACGTATATGTATGAAATCAATGGAATATTCTCATTGGAATGATGCTTTTATGCTTGGACAATGGACTTTTAAAATGTCAAAATCTCAAAGAATATTATGTTCACTTTTGGAAAATATAAGAACATCGTCCACACAAATTGCAATAAAATCCTTTAGATTTTAAAAAGCTATATCCATGCATTTAAGCAAAACAGAAAATACAGTGAGATGTATATGACCAAACCTCTGTCTGTTTGCAGGAACTCATCAATTGTTATGTATGAGCGGCCAGACGATGGGCCATATTCTGGTTTCTTAGTATACAAAGACATCCAAGCCATAGAAGAGAATACATGTTGTTGGGGACAATGTGAAGAAACTTCGTGAGGAAATTACGTTTTCCTCAAGATAGAATCCTCGACTTTAAACCCGACTATGAAGATTCAGCAATCACCAAGCTTTGGTTTATCCCAGTACTTGACCGGCCTCTTTCTTATAGCCACTATTATGTTATCTCTGCAGAAGGGAAGTACAGAGGGTATGCAATCTAAGTAGTATGGTTTCACATCCTACTAGCAAGCGTGTTATATCATACCAAATATCCTTCCTTGTTGATCATGATTCTATTTAATTCTTTGCATCTGTTGCTCCAAGTCTTTGATCACTTTCCCTGTTGAATATCTATCAGAGTTATCATCAAAGCCTAAAAAGATTCCTGAGTCATTTTTGGTGTTACTAAAATGAACAAACTTTATTGTTATTTCGTGTTCCTGCAACCTACCAAGAAGGTCGAAATTCTGTCCTTGAAATGGTCAACAAATGCTATGAAGAGTTGGAATTTATTTAAGGTGTTTCTTGATATCAGAAAGTAGAGTCTATTTCTTTTGAATCTATCTTAACCAAAATCTTACTAAGATAATAAATCTATGAGAAATACTGCTGCTTTGCTCTGACTTTTACCTTTCCATATTCATATCAGACTCTTCAAAAAAATGAGAAGTTGGAGAGTTGAACAACAAAGATGCCAGTAGCATTAAAATATAAGTTCCACTTTATGCTGAACTAACATAAGATTAAGCTCATCTTCACCACACGGTTAAATATGTGTTTTAAAAATGTTTTCTTGATTTCAAGAAATTGATTTATTGATATCCTTGGCATAATTGGTCTATAAAAATGTGCAGAATGTCATGTAGATGTTCGAGAGAGGAGGATAAGGAGCCTTCATGTTTTGGTGGCAAATTCATAAAAGACATGAAACCAACAACCTTTGATCAAAGAGATTTACATCAGCAATTCAGGATTTGTCGTTATCATGGAAGAAATTTTTATGCCCAGTCTGTAGCTTCGGATGGTTTTCCTCCAGAGTACCTGAGGAAAAAATCTTGGGAAGTTCGTATTTCACATTCATACCAATGCCAGCTAGGTGAAGCATCTGGCCTAAATGCTGCTTTACGGAATCGACTTCCACAGTTTGACTTCCCCATCTCAAATAGGCCGCAAGCATATGTTGTGGTTGGGGAATGGTACTGTCCATTTATATTTGTAAGGGAGGAAGGCACAGTAAAAGAGCAAATGAAGAGGTCAATGTTCTATAAAATGACTTTGGAGCAAAGATGGGAAGACATATATATGTTTGACTATCTTAGTAACAATGGTGATAAGGTCCATGTGAATGTAGATTTGAAAACAGAATCAGCTTCATTATTTGGTATGGAAGCTGTAAAGGATGATAGGAGTGACATAGATGGTTCTGTTTGGTTCAGAGTTCTTAACCATGAGAGTATAGGGACAGGGGCATATTTGGGTTTGAGTAATGCCATTTTCGATAAAATCAAATGGTTGCAGACAAGAGAAGGATGGAGTGATGATAGAGATGAGACAGTGAAGAAAAACAAGGTAGAAGTATTTGCAAGTGACAGACCATGGAAGAGATTTGCTTGTTATGTGTTGGTGGAGAGGTTTGCTTTAACTAGATTGGATGGTAGCATACTACTAACCTATGATTTCAATCACATATATAAAATCCGATGCAAATGGGAGTAGGGATTAGCCTTATGGCATCTTCCTTTGCGCCCAAACTGTGTTTTCTCCCTTTTAGAACTTTCTTGTGGTATTGTTGTTGTTGTCGCATATGCCACTTTCACCGAAATCATGTGTTTCTGCTCTTACAACTATTCTATGATGTAGTATACAGAGATATTACAGTCATCCCATGTTGTACCTAGATAGGAATTGATGGAGCTCTTAAATATTGAGACCCCTTTTGGCGTGGTGGCCGGAGTTCATTGGGATTCTGAGCCTAAGCATGCCTAATGAATAGCAAATATGAGTGATTTCCTTTATGTAGCTGCAGCGAAGGACGATGTATGGTGTCTTGATCATTACATTGCATCTTTCATCCAAACCACATTTTTCAATCCTTAGATTCTTCCTATCATATTGTTGCTAAGCGCGGAGGTGATGGTCAATATCTATCATGGAGAAAGGTAGACATCAGCACGGGGCGGTTTGCCACCGGCGGTTCCTGATCCGGAACCGCCCCGTGGGTGACGGTTCCGAACCGTTTAAGTTCCGGCGGGTCCAAACGATTCGGCGTGGTGGAACCGGCGGTTCAACCGGATCCGGAACCGCCATTCCGAACCCGGAACCGGCGGTTCCAACCCGCAAAAAAAAAAAAAAAAAAAAAAAAAGAAAAAAACCTGAGAACGAGAAATGGAAAAGGAAAAGGAGGAGCGGGCTGTGGCTGGGTTTCCGGGGGGGGAGGGGGGGGGGGGGGGGGGGGGGGCGCGGCGTGGTGGGGGGTGTGCAGGGGCGTAAGGGGGGTAGGGGTAGGGGGGTGCAGATATTATCATACACTAGAGAAAAGAAAGTCTAGAAAACTTAAATTAGCAAAGCATGCCATAACTAAAATTCATGATATATATTATATATATTTACCCTCATTTTCCTCTACATAATATATAAAAAGAAAAAAAATCCATAATGGTAGGGGGAAAAAAAAAAGAACCACTGTAGCCAAAATCCATTTCATATCACGTTCATAAAAATAACAAATGCTAACGTTGCTTTTTCTTTTTTCATTTTTTCCATACGCTGCAACTTCGACATGGGAACAAAATAAATAAAAGAAAGTGATATATTCTTAATTGGATATTGTTAGTACTTCCAATCCAGTAGGGGCTAAAAACAAAAAATCTCGTTGGACTCCAATGCATAGTAATTTAGCAAACCTATAAAGTGGGGCACGGTATATTGCGCTTGGGGACTAAGTTTGGCTGGGTTTTGGGGGGGGGAGGGGGGGGCTAGATTTTAGGGTTTTTGTTTTCTTTATTTTTTCTAAAAAAAAAAAGGGGTTCACGTGGAACCGGAACCGGAACTGGCAGAACCGGAGGTTCCTTGGAACCATGAACCGCCCTGTCTCTGGCGGTTCTGGTTCGGGTCCGGAACCGACCCGAACCGTACCGATGTCTAGAGAAAGGGCACTCTCTCATTACATGTTTATGTTCTAATTTCAATGCACATATGATAGCTCATAGATAGACACGGCTTCTTACATTTTTCAATACATAAATATCTAAATGCTTTGTTGTTGGAATTTCGCCTCATAAATTACAAGTTAGAATTTCCACTGCTATAAGATTAAAGCTATAAAACTGTATAACAAGTCATGTCTGCTATAATAGTAGCTTAGAGGACAATTCTTTCCTTGTTGCAAAATCTCAATTACATTACTTGTTAGAACAACCATCTAGTGGACCATTGCATGATCTTAATCAAATGAATGGTGAAAGAGCTATTTCACATATCTAGATCTTCTCATTCTAATAATTTTCAAAAATACTTTGTTTCATATTCCTCAACTAGCAGGCAACCATACAACCTTGTTCAAGGGGAAGAAGATATAAATAGCTCATTTTGCGTGTTAATAGTTCTGACATCGAAGCACTAGAATATACAGCTGATATTTGACAGCTTCTCAATTGATTGCTGTAAGTTTTTCAAGATGAGGGAGAAGTGCAAATCGAGACCATCAAAGGTATTAGTGGTGAGAACAGATGGAAGAAATTCCCTTGTTACGTTTTTTGGAGACTTTTTTATTGAGAAGAAAGGATGGATCGATAAGCTTTGAACTGTAAATTTAAGAACATCCATCATATCCAAAAAAAAAGTTCAAATAGTCTTCATCTGGAACGTTTGTTTGCACTAAATGCATGTTAATCTTCGAAGAGCCTATATACTGTTAACGGCAGTTTGTTTGTAAAGAAAAATGAGAGTTTTATGTGATATCTTCTTGAATTCTGGATATTAGTACAAACACTTCCCATGCATCAAAATGATGCACATTTTACCTTCATTTTAGTGATAAAGGGACAACAGCATTGCTGTCAGAATATCGCTGCAAATTCTTTTTGAATAATATTTTCTTCCATAGTTGTTTCAATGATTAAATTCTTGGTTATATTTGCCAATGGGCTTAGTGGCATCTCTCCTAGTCTCTCAAGTAAGAGGTATCAAATTTGAATCTCCCTTCCCATTGTAATGGCCAAAAAAAAAAAAAAAAAGGAAAAAAAGATCTTGGTTATATTTTACTATCACTAATTATAGAGGACATTGACGTGTAGAGAACATTGATCTCAAGTGGCTGATACTGATACGTGGAGCATCCAATTTATATTTTCCTTGTCACTAACTTTAAAATTGAATGCTGGTAGATTATGGACGCAAACACATGACTTGATCTCGATCTATGCCTTAAAACACAGATTGACCATAGTCATACATAACTTTCTATTGTTTTTGTCTGTGAATGCTATTATTCTTTCCTAAAAGAAAAGGATCAACAAGCATTATCGAGTAATAAATATAAAGCCCCACTAGATCTTTAAGCTCATATTTTTAGATGAAACGGTTGTGGTTTGAATATCATCATGGTACTAGACCAGGCAGCTTTTTGCCCATCATGGAAAATTCCAAACTACCACCCCGGATTGAAGTGTGGTCCATATCTTAATTCTAGTATGGCCGATCATCCTCTTGAACTAATAATGAAGTTTAAACCCCCGAATTGTCCTTCAATCCTATATAATTAAGTCGTCTACTTGATTGTCTATGGTTGATGCACCGGTTGCATAAGCTAGAAGGGATTTTAAGCAATAAACATAAAGCTCTCCACCAAATCTATAATTTTAAACTTTTAGATGAGATAGTTGTGATACTAATTTTACAAACATCAATTAGCCTATGAGTCGCGCCTTAATGGATAGGTACAACTGAAAGCAAGCACTCAAACCATAACATGCTTCAGCAGATTTACGCTTAGCTGCACCATAATTTTAATGCATGACTTTGAAACGATCTTCTGTATGTATACATTCATAGAATTATCTGCCCAATTCCATCATCTTGATGCAGTTCCAACTTTTTCTAATGCCATGAAATTGTCATTTATGGTTGACTTTTGAAATTATAACTCCAGAACCCGGAACAGAATCATACAATTAGCATCAAGTACAATATGGTATGGCGATTGCAATGCCATAATTGATATGATCGAGAAAAATCACAAGATGAAAGCTGAAGTTTTGTTTGATTTCCTATCGAAGATAAGTACAAATCCTAGGACCTTCAATAATGAAGATTCAAGAGTAATTGCTCAACCTGACAAACACATGAGCAATCTTGCTCATTCTCTTCTCTCCTACCAAACAAAATGACTAACTAATTAATTAATTGCCTTGATACGATTTATATACCAACCTGTATAAATAGATCACTAACTCTACCAAAACTTGAGTAATGATGCTTTTACCCTTTTATTGACCATGAGGGTTCAATGTGAATTTTGATGAGACAATTTAATGCATAATCAACTATTTATTTGTTGTAAACTACACTTAATTAGTCAAATATATATATATATATGTGTGTGTGTGTGTGTGTGTGTGTGTGTGTGCATGCGCATGCGCATTGTGCATGTTTTCCTATAGGTTTTAGCAGCAAAAGTGTTGGTCGAGGGCAAGCCAAAGGGTTGACAGGATGAGGCACAAGCAAGTGGTTGAGGGGTTCATCGAGGCCTAAATAAGTTAAGAGATCGAGGCTTGATTAAGGCTCGACAAGTTAAACTGACGCATGATAAGCTTAAGAAAAAACTACTTGTCGAGGGTCAAGCTTTGGGCTTGACGTGCAAAAATGATTGAGGCTCGACCAACTTAGTACAAGGCTTGACAAAAGCTTGAGGGAGCAAATGTTGTCATAGGTTACGTTGAGGCCTCGATGTGATGAAGTTTAGGGCACGGCAAGTGAAAATTTAAGGCTTGAAGAAGCACTTGTGTAGAAGGTTGTCGAAGGTTAAATTTAGGCACGACAATTGAGACGCAACAACTATGTTGTGGCGCAACCAAGCTGATGTGGAAGAAAAAGAGCCATTGGAGTGCATTTAATGCATAACAGCTAAGAGACGTAGTGTCTACCGTACTTTTAAATTTCAAAGGCTATTTATATATAAACTCTAGAATACAACGAGTGGAATATAGAGTGCCAAATTATTTTACGAGCTCATTAACTATGATCAAACAAGTTCTTTTTCTTGTTCTCTTGTACATAATATTTGCAAATATTAAGAAAGAAAAAATTTACTCTAGTGCTTAACTCTTATTTATTGCTATTTATATAAAAGCACTAAGAGCAGGAGAGGAAATTTATTATTATTTCCTATGGGTGTAATATTGCTTGCTTCAAGCCAACTCTTTCATATTAATATAGTGGTGGTGAAGACCTTGAAAGAGGCAATTGGTGGACATGGAGAGTAGGCAAAGGGCCAAACTTCATGTTAAATCTTATGGCTTGATTTTTCCTTTGTCCCTTCTTTTTATTTTACACATATTATTTATAATTTATCTAATACAAATTTAATTGAATTTTAATTTGTTGTTTTTAAAGTTACTAAAATTTATTTTTAGAAAAATACTCAACTCATACTCCCTCCCCACTCCCCTCCCCCTCCCCCTCCCCCTCTTTTGAGTATGCATTCTCAATTGGTATAAGAGCCTGTCTTTATTATTTATATGCTTAACTATGAATAAAACAAAGATCATGGCTACAAATACACTAGGATTTCTAGAGGGGCAAGTGATAAATAAACCTACCCCTACTGGAAATGTAAGATGAAAATATTTTTGAAAGCCCAAAACAGATTGATTTGGAGTGTTATTGAAAATGAACCTTTTAAAATTGATGGAAAGTCAGAAGCAGAGTTTTTAGAAGAAGATTGGAAAAAGCTTGACTTAAATAAAATTGCAATGTATATTTTGCATTGTGGATTAAACGAAAGTGATTTTAATAGAATTTCTACATGGTCTTCTGGTAAAGAAATTTGGAATGAGCTAGAAAAGACTAATGAAAGAACATGTCAAGTTAGAGATACCAAAATAAGTATTTTATGTGGACAATTTGAAAATTTTAAAATGTTCCCTAATGAAACTATAGATAAAATGCACAACAGATTTATTAACATAAGAAATCCTCTAAGTGTGCTTGGGAAGAATTTTTCTAATTTGGAAATCATTCTAAACTTCTTAGGTCACTTCTAAAAGATTAAGAAGCCAAGAGGACAGCGATTGAGAAATCACGAGACCTATCGATGCTCAAAACCCATGAGCTCATCAAGAAACAAGATGAAGAAGGCCATTACTTTGAAAGCTACAAGACAAAATTCAAGTGACAAAGAAGATGAAGATGAGCAAGAAGATCTTGTCTTGATGGCCAAGAAGCTGAGAAAATTTATGAAGCCAAAATCCAAGAAGATGAAGGATGATGGCAGCTCCTTTAAGCACAAGAGGAAGGATATGATCACATGCTACAACTGCCAAAAGCCAGTATGCATCCAATAGTTTTGTCTACTACTTAAGAAGAAATCAAAGGAAGAGAGAAGAAGGCTTACATGGCAACATAAAGTGATGATGACTCATTAGATTCAGATGATGAGAACGTTTGATTCATGACCCTAGATAATGAGGTATCATCACCTTGCTCTCCTTCTTATAGTGAACTCCATGCTCTCTATGAAAGAGTGTGTAGTAAGTTATTAAAAGCTGAAAAAAGGAATAGCATTTGAAAACTTAATGTCGGAAATCGAAGATCAATTAGATATTTTTCGGACTGAACATGAAGAAGTTAAATCTGATAATGAATGATTAAATATTGAAATAAATAGTCTGAAAATAGAAAATGAGAAGATGAATGATAAATGTATTGAAGAGTAAAAATAATGAATTAAAGGAATTAAATGAGAAATTAAAGGTTGAAAATGATCTGTTTGATATTGAAATCAAAACCATAAAAGATAACAATGTTGCAATAGCTGAAAATTGTAATAATAAAGCTAGAATCCTTGAAAAATAAAAATAAAATGTTGAAAACAAGCTTAGATGATTCAAAAGCCACAATATCCAAGTTGACTAATGGAAAGAAAAATTTGAACACACTTCTTGAAAGCCAAAAGTATGACTCAAACAGATTTGGAATTGGGTATAGTGGTGGACAAAATAGTTGCAAGTCCCCTCAAACAAAATTTATTAAAGCTACTTATGGGACATGCAATTATTGTGGAAAAACAGGACATATTGTAGATAATTGTGCAATAAGAAATTTTGTAAATTTGAATCATAAAAGCTGGTTTATTTTGGTAACTAAAAGAGAAGTGTTTGTTCCTCTTAACCAAAAAGGACCCAGTTTGAAATGAGTACCAAAGAAGTAATGCTATGTTTTGTAGGGATTCTCAAGTAGAAGCAACAAATGGTACTTGGATAGTGTGTGCCCTAGACATACAACAGGAGATATATCCAAATTCACATCACTTGACTTGAAGGATCATGGGAGTGTTACACTTGGAGACAACAAAAAATCAACCGTTTTAGGTGAAAGTAACATTCTCATTAATAAAAATTTAGTTATTAAAAATGTTTTTCTTATTGATAATTTAAAACATAACTTATTTAGTACAAGCCAATTGTGCGATAATGGGCTTAAAGTAACAATTTCTACTAAAAAGTGTTCTATTAAAAGAATTAACAATAACCAAACATGTTTTGAAGGATATAGACAAAAAAATGTTTACAAAATCAATTAAATGATTTTAAATCTCCAAATAAAACTTGTCTATATTATGAAAACGATAATAGTTGCCTATGGCATAGAAGACTAGGACATACTAGCATGACATCATTTCAAAACTTGTTAAAAATATCTTGTAAAGGGTTTACCAAAGTTAAATTTTCAAGAAAAAACAGGATCTACCATGCATGTTAGAAAAGAAAGCAAACTAAGACTTTTTTTATGTCTAAGGATGTTATTTCTACATCTAGGCTATTAGAACTATGACATATGGATTTATTTGGTCCTACCTTAACCTTAAGTTTAAGAGAAAAGAAATACACTTTGGTTATTGTTGATGATTTTACTAGATACACATAGACTTTCTTCATTACATCTAAAGATGAAACCAATCTTGTCTATTTTAGATATTGCAAGAAAGTTTAAAATGAAAAAAGTATTAATGTTGTTACAATTTGAAGTGGTCATAGGGAAGTTTGAAAACCATAAAATGGAAAATTTTTACAATACTTTTGGCATTGAACAAACTTTTTCAGCTTCTAGAACTCTATAACAAAATGGTATAATTGAAAGGAAAAATAGAACATTATTTGAAATGGTTAGAACCATGTTGTGTGAAAATAATTTGCCAAAATATTTTTTGGTTGAAGCTGTGAATACAACATATTATATTTCAAATAAAGTTTTTATAAGGCCAATTTTAAAGAAAACCCCCTATGAACTTTGGAAGGCAAAAGACCCAACACATCATATTTTCATCCTTTTGGCACAAAGTGTTATATCTTAAACAATGACAAAGAACAATTAGCTAAATTCGACTTTAAAAGTGATGAATGAATTTTCTTAGGATATTCTTCAACAAGTAAAACTTATAGAGTTTTTAACAAAAGATATTTAGTTGTTAAAGAATCTATTCATATTGCTTTTGATGATTCTTTGCTTGATGCATGTCTGAATGATGATGTTGATGATGTATGTGCTAATTTAAATAGAATCTCTCTTGAAAATAACAATAAAGAAGATAAAGAACATAGATTGGATGTTGATTTGCATAAATATGAAAATCATGATTTGTTTAAAGAATGGAAGTATGTTAAATCGCATCCTAAAGATTTGATGATTAGAGAACCTTCTAATCGTGTGAAAACAAGATCTTCTTTAAGGAATTTTAGTAATCTAGTTTTTCTATCTCAATTTGATCCTAAAAATGTTGATGAAGCGTTAAAAGATGAATTTTGGATAAATGCTATGTAAGATGAATTAACCAATTCACAAAAAATGATGTATTGTTTTTGGTTCCTAGACCTGAAAGTAGACATGTTAGAGGAACTAAATGGGTGTTTAGAAACAAACTTGATGAATCTGGTTTAATAATAAGAAATAAGGCTACATTGGTTGCTAAAGGTTACAATCAAGAAGAATGAATTAATCTTGATGAGACCTTTGCCCGGTTGCTATACTAGAATCTATAAGAATGCTTTTGGTATTTGTTGCTTATAAAAACTTTATTCTCTTTGAAATGGATATCTAAAGTGATTTTCTTAATAGTTTTATAAAAGAAGAAGTCTATGTAGAGCAACCACCTGGTTTTGAAAACAATGAATTCCCTAATCATGTTTTTAAATTGAATAATCTTTACGAACTAAAACAAGCTCCTAGAGCTTGGTATGAAAGACTCAGTAGCTTCCTATTAAACAATGATTTTTTAAGAGGAAAAGTTGATATAATTTTATTTATTAAAAACCACAAGTCTAATATATTAATTGTTCAAATTTATATAGATGACATTGTGTTTGGAGTTACAAATACAAGTCTTATAAAAGATTTTGTTAAGTCCATGAAAAATGAATTTGAAATGAGTATGATGAGGAACTCAATTATTTTGTTAGTCTCCAAATCAAACAAGCTGATAATGGAACCTTTATCAATCAAGCAAAAAATATACAAGAGATTTGTTAAAAAGGTTCAAAATAGATAGTTGCAAATCAAAACCAACATCAATGAGCACAAGTATTAAGCTTGATAAAGATAAAATAAAAATGTGTGTGAAAAGATGTATAGAGGCATAATAGACAGTTTATTATATTTGACAACTTCTAGATCTGACATCATGTTCTCTGTATGTGTATGTGCACAGATTTTAATCTTGCCCAAAAGAATCGCACCTAAATGCGATAAAATGCATTTTCAAGTATCTTGCAAGTATAATTGAAATTGGCTTGTGGCATCCAAAATTTACTTCTTTCAATTTAATTGGGTACTCTGATTCTGACTTTACTGGGTGCAAAAGGTAGGAAAAGCATAAGTGGCACATGCCATTTTCTTATAAATTCTTTAATATCTTGGCACTTTAAAAAGCAAAATTCGGTTGTACTATCAACTGCTGAAGCTGAATATATTGCAACTGGTAGCTGTTGTGCACAAATTTTAATGATGAAATAAACCTTGCTTGATTATGGTTTGAATTTTGAAAATGTTCTCATTCTTTGTGATAATACAAGTGCTATAAGATTGACAAAAAATCTAATCCAACACTCAAAGACCAAGCATATCTAAGTTAGACATCATTTCATTAAAGATCATGTTCTAAAGAAAGATATCAGCTTGGAATTTATTGATACAAACAATCAGATTGTTAATATTTTTACTAAACCCTTGAGTGAAGATTGTTTCTACACTTTTAGAAGAGAACTGTGAATGATCAAGCAAGATGAGTGCTAAGTATTATTGAATCAAGTTAACATAGAATAGAATTTTGGGCTAAATAAGCTGCTAAATATAATATATGCCTAAAAATCTAGTCTGTGCGGGTATTAGATCCGTTTATGTGCTCATTTATGATAATCTGGTTTGATTGCTGCCTTTTTTTTTTTTTTTTTTTTTGCGAGGATAAGTGTTCCGATGTGTTTACGTATCTATGCATGTGAGCTTGTTGTTCTTGTGAAGTCCTCATAAGATGAGGCAAATGTGGTGAAGTCCTAGTGTATAGGTATTGCGATGTGAAGTCCTCAAGTGTTGAGGCATTTGTGTGTAAAGTCCTATGTGAGCATAGACAAGTGTGGTGAAATCCTATATGAGTATAGGAAAGTATGGTGAAGTCCTATTGGAGTATAGGCAAGTGTGTGAAGTCTTTCGGTGTATAGGAAAGTGTGGTGAAGTCCTATCCAAGTATAGGCACGTGGTGTGAAGTTCTACATGGGTATAGGCAAGTGTGAAGTCATCTGTCGAGGCATTGTTTTTTAGCTGAATGATATATGTGTGTGTGTGTGTGTGTGTGTGTATGTGTGTGTGTGTGTGTTGTGTGTGCGTGTCTCCTTGATTGCATATATTAAATATGTCATGTATGTGTTTTGATGAGTACAAAGGGGGAAATGAGTGCGCAATTATCTATAAGCAAGAAGTATGTTTTGAAAAGGGGAGAAATTTGACATATTAAGTGTAGTTTGTATTTTCCCAAAATTAAGCATCAAAAATCTGTTTTGAAAACTGGCAAATTGAAAATTTTCTACGAACCTGGATGCTTAATTGAGGGGGAGTATGCTATAGTGAATATGAGTTAATTGTGCATAAATTATCTTCATCAAAAAGAGGAGATTGTTGACCTTGAGAGTTCAATGTGAATTTTGATGAGACAATTTAATACACAATCAACCATTTATTTATTGTAAACTATACTTAATTAGTCAAATATATATGTGTGTGTGTGCATTGTGCATGTTTGTGTGTATTTCCTATAGGTTTTCAGCAGCAACAGTGTTGGTCGAGAGGAGACCAAATGGTCAGCAGGATCAAGAATGCATAAACAAGTGGTCGAGGGGTTCATCGAGGCCTAAACAAGTTAAGAGGTTAAGGCTTGATCAAGGCTTGACAAGTTAAATCTGACGCATGATAAGCTTGAGAAGTAAATAGACTTGTCGAGGTTCAAACTTTGGGCTCAATGTGGAAAAATGATTAAAGCTCGACCAACTTAATACAAGGCTCAACAAAAACTTAAGGGAGCAAGTGTTGTTGAGAGTCGCGTTGAGGCCTCAACATGATGAAGCTTAGGGCTCGACAAGTGAAAATTTGAGATTCAAAAAAGCGCTTGTGTGGAAGGTTGTTGAGGGTCAAGTTTGGGTGCGACAATTGAAGCGCAACAACTATGTTGAGGTGTGACCAAGCTAATGTGGAAGAAAGGAGCCGTGGGAGTGCATTTAATGCACAATAGCTAAGACACCTTGTGTGTAACGAACTTTCAAATTTCAAAGGCTATTTATATACAAACTCCAAAAGAACGATGAGTGGAATATAGAGTGTTAAATTATTTTACGAGCTTATTAACTGCGATCAAACAAATTCTTTTTCTTGTTCTCTTGTACATAATATTTGCAGATGTTAAGATATAGAAAATTTACTCTAGTGCTTAGCTCTTATTTATGGCAATTTATATCAAAGCACTTAGAGAAAGAGATGAAATTTATTATTATTTCCTATAGGTAATATTGCTCGTTTCGAGCCAACTCTTTAATATTAATATAGTAGTGGTGAGGACCTCGAAAGAGGAAAGATGAGCCATGGAGGATAGGTAAAGTGTTGAACTCCACGTTAAATGTTATGGCTTGATTTTTTTATCTATCCCTCCTTTTTATTTTACGTATATAATTTATTATTTATCTACTACAAATCTTGTTGAATTTTAATCTGTTGTTTTCAAAGTTATTAAAATTGATTTTTGGGTGAATACTCAATTCACCCTCCCCTCTTGATTATTCCTGGTACATTCTCACCTTCTTGGTATACTAATGTTGCATGGCTACTAACACTCTTAAGTAATGACACTTTTGCACGAGGTATTGTATCAATAATGTTACCATTAAGAAATCATTAACTGATTAAACATGGTTGAATTCTACATTTGAACTCATGGGAAAATGTTGCATCATATATGCTTCTATCATTGTCACACAAAAGGACTAAAACGAAAACTTAAACTAGGTGAAACTTGCAAAAGATCTAAATATGTATTTATATTATGGGTCAGCTCCAATGCACATGATGGAAAAGTCATACATTCAAAAAGCCATAAGAAACTGCAGATGTCTTAAAGAGTGTTAAACTAAGGCCAAAGAGGACTACACATGTTCCAATGTGTCTACAGAGAAGGGCTTCAGTATGTATTACTCGCTATCGGTAATATATACGTAGTAAATAACAACCATATTCTTAGATGAATCTTTTAGACCACTAAAGTCACGTGCTCTAAATATTTACGACTTGTTTACTTTGTCGCTTTATGAATCTTTAGACCACTGAAGTTACATGCTCTAAATACTTACAATTTGTTCACTTTGGCATATAAAATAAGATAGAAAAATGAATTTTAATTCACTTGAGTGAGTGTAAAAATTAAAACAAAAAATCATTGAAGCAAAATTAAAATATCTATAATATCTCGTTATCTTTATTAAACAATGAGAATATAATTATATAGGTGATATTTTTAAAATAGGGATATTTATGATAAAAATTTAAAATAAATCATTGAATTGCAATTGATATGTTGGAGAATGAATTACTATTCATTATTTTACATAATAACAATTTATTATTGATTGTCATTTCTCTTTACTAAATGTCATGATAGTAGTTTTATGCAGAAGGGAAAAGGAATTAACAACTATTACCCCCGAGTAAATGAGATGTTATAATTGTTTAGGCATTATATGTAAGGAAAAAGGATTCAGTGATGCTAATATGTCAAGTATCATAAGTAGCTAGTAAGTATTAATATTTTTTCTAAACAAATGATGATAATTATTTATAATTTTGATAAAACTATTCATATTTCATAATTTTATTAGTACTTATTCGTATTTAATTAATCTACATGGTATGTTATCACTTTTTTAATTGCTTCCAAGTAAGTTGAACCTTACTTACATCAATAAGAACAATACAATTTTGATGTAGTGGAGCCAGTTTCGTAAATTGGTTGTGGTGCTAGTTGGGATTGTAGGAAGACAACTTTTAAGTTGGCCTTTAATATTTAGACTGAACCACAACCCTAGTGGTAAGTCAATCTAAAGCAAAGAATGAAATCTAATAGGACAAAGGAGGAAGCTTAGAATTGATAAAATGCATGGAATAGCATTCCCTGATGTCCATAAACAAAGGATAAAGTTTTTTTCTATCTGAAATAGCCATAAAACTTAGACCCCTTTCTTTTTAACCTGCAAATGGAAAAGCATGTTACCTCGTAAGTATGGCTGTGCAAAAAATTCATACGACTTAATTTGTGATTCGATTCGATAAAAAAATAAATAAATTTTTGTTTAACTTAGGATCTTATGTCAAACTGAACTAATGTATTATCACTTTTTTTTAAATAATATTACAAATGGTACATGAACTTTAGTAAAATATGCAATTAGATACCTGAGTTTTGAAATTAATCAACTTAGTATCTGAAAGAACTTTTTGTGCATACCAACAATACATCCATCAAGTTCTTTTAGGTACAAAATTGATCAATTTCAAAATTAAGGTATTAAATTGATAAATTGATCAATTTTAAAGTTTAGGTGTTTAATTGCATATTTTTTCAAAATTTAGGTATCACTCGTGACATTAACCTTTTTTTTTTCCCTTTGATTGCTTTATTAAAAAAAAGGGTTAGTTTTTTTGACTTATTTGTAAACACATGATTTGTATTAATTTTTTTGACAAATAGATGATTCGAGTTTTGTACAAAAGTATCAGTATTATTTAATAATTTTAGAATATCACATTTGAATTTTTTATTGGCCATAAGAATTAATTTTACTTTTTTCTTCAATTTTTCATTTATAAAAATATCTTTTAATTTTAATATTTTTATTAAATAAATTTTTTAGACTAATATGACTCTAATACATATTCCGCTAATAGTAATTAATTATATTAACACTTTTGTATGAAACTCAAGTCACTTATTTCTCAAAAAATTTACATAGGTTATGTATTTGCAAATTGACCAAAACATAGGTAATGTTTTTGTAATTAACCCATAAAAATTACTTATTTTTTAAGTTTTTTTATTTAGATATTTGTCATCCATAAGAATGAAATTAGATTAATTGTATTGTGTTTCAATTATCGTGGTATGTTTATAAATAAGATAATTTTTATATTTTAGCCTCTAGTGTTTGGATTTTTTTATTTTTCTTACTAATTAATCTACTTTTATTACTTAGTTACTTATTGGGTTATTTAATTGATAATGTATTAATTAAAAATAATGAGTTAAGATTTATGTCTCATATTAGGATAGAATATTTTTATCTTATCAAGTCTAGTATATCCTCATAGTTTAGAATAATTCAAGAGAATGAGTGTAGTATATGAAACTTTTATGATGAATGAAATCTCTTTCACATTATAAGTTTTATACATTTATTTGTGTAATTAATTAATCTCAATTAATATTGTTTATATTTGCATTGATGATAAGAAATATGTAATTGAATTTCTTTTATGGAATGTATTTTTATTGTACGAATAAAAAAAAGATTTAAATTGCAAACAGAACCATACTAAACTTTTTTTTCCTTGGTACAAAAAAATTATGAATCTAATCATATGATTAGGTTTGAATTTAAAAGAAAAATAGAACCATAATATATGATTTGGTTTTGTTCAATGGACAAATCAGATTGAATCACACACACCCATCGCTACTCATGACTTAAATTGTGCAATTTTTGTCCTTTCATTTTATTCAATCTTACCAACCATAATAAGTCTATCACCAAACTAAGTTGAATGTTTACTTATATTAATAGATCATAAACATAGGAGGATCTCCAAATAATCACTCTACACAATTGGCATATAAATTATATATATTGGTTATAACTCAGAGTTCAAAAGTTTTTCTATGGAAAAATTATATCACAAAAATTAATATTTAAAGATAAATTTAAATGGTAGATCAATATTTTAAGTGGTTTAAATAAAATATTAACATTTAAAATGATTATAAATACAATTAAAGTTTTTATTGGTTACAAATGAAAAAAATAAATAAATAATTTTGTATTTGCACTACTTTATATGATGTTAATCACCTATGTTAATTTGTGCAATTACTTTGCCTAATTTGCAAGCATCAAGATCTAGGAAAACATTTGAGTTAGGCCATGTTGGTTATGTCATAATATAAACTGAATTTTTCAAACCCACAAGTGCCCTATTATTGAGATGAAACCTAGCTTGATGTCCACATATTATAAATCGCATGATGGATCATATTAAGAGCTCTACTTAAGAGTTTGAAAATTTTTAAATATATATAAACATAAATATGATTATATATTCGATAAAGATAAATAATATAAAAAAACATATGACATCAGCCGGCATCTTACATGGTACCACAAGTGCATTTAATAAGATTAGGGACAAAATAAATGATTTAATTGGAGTAGATATTCCAAAAATAGTAAAAGAGGACGTGTTCTCGTTGTATTACTTAAATTTCGTAAAAGTCTTGATAAAAAAAAAAAAGGAAACAAAGTAGATAAATTTCATCACAAGTTAAGTATGCTTTCAAAAAGTGTATATCGATTTTTTTTTTTTTTGTCAAAAGATTATATAAATTAGTTAATAAATTTAATAAGGGTTAATATCGCGAATGGTACATGAAATTTAGTAAAATATGCAATTAAATGCATGAACTTTAAAATTGATCACTTTAGCACATCAGAGAACTTTTTGTACATGCCAATGATATATCTATGATTAGACATCTCCCCGAGGGTAGGTTAGATCCAGTTCCAAAAAATGGGACCCAAAACCATCATGAGGAGGGGACTGCTGGGTACTAGGGCGGGTCGGGTCTAGACAAGACCAACCCGTCCCCTTTATATTAATTTTACAAAGACAAAAATTTAATTATTTAAAAGGGTGGACCAATATGGATCCATGGACCCAGTGGGTCCGCTTCGCAAGTAAGACCTGCTTTGTCAAGTCGAATTCATGCTGGTCAAGGCTGTGGTTGGGTCGGGTCCCTATTCGATTCCTAATCGAGAGAGATGTCTATTTGTGATATTAATTAAAGTACACAAAAAGTCCTTTTAGCTAGTAAATTGATTGATTTTAAAGTTCAGTACTAAATTGCATACTTGTTAAAGTTTAGATACAATTGGTGACATTTACCCATTTAATAGAGATTTGAGAAGAAAGGTTTCAATAGTTAATACACATCACATGCAATGTACACAATGTATAAATACCAACCGTACATTAACACTTAATCACAGAGGTGAAATATAAATTGAAATTATATAAAAACTATCTGGTAAAACACTATTATGGTACGTTAGGTATGTAGAAATGAGCCGGAATAGAATTGTGATTCTAGTTTTTATTCTTTTTGATACGTTTGGAATCGTTATAAGAAGCCAGAGTTGCGATTCCTTAGAATCGACTTTAAGGTGGAAAGGCGGAATTGCAATTCCTTTCCACCTTCCGTTAAGGTTCTTAATTAAATTACCTATTTGCCTTCTATAAATTTATATATAGCATTATTTGTAAAAGGTGTTTTTGGTAAATTATAATATAAAGTAATTATTTTTCATTCTATTCCGTGTCTATATCCAAACAAAAAAATGAATTTGCCATTCCCTTTTTTTATTCTATTCCATTTTATTCCTTTGATTCTAATCCATTCTATTCAGGTGATTCATGTGTACCAAATGTGACATTAATAACAACCATTGCCACCTATAAGTAAGTATTTACCTATTAAATATTTTCTCCCCCAAAAGAGTATTTCACAGGTTCTTCTAGGTCTAGATTCCATTTTTTGCGTTAAACTTGTTGTTTTATCATATTTATTTTACTTTTATGGATTTGTCGCGACCCTATGTGGGGCCTAGTAGGATTGCCCTAAATCGTCATATCACGTGTGCACCCGCAACATGAGGATCGCCTTGCAAGTCAGAGTTTACAAGACTCTAATTAATTATCCTCTCATTGTATTATACGTATATAAATTTATTATGAAAATAATTTATTAGATATCGAAACTTCCACAGATCACAAGACCGCAGAGAATCATATATCCTACCAAATGACAAGATAAGGTAAACCTAGGTTTAACAAAAATATAAACTAGGCTTAACTAAGAAAGAAAACTACATTTTAAGTTTTTATCTCTTAACTAGGTTTTATTCCTCTAAATTTACAATCATCTACCTATCATGCGAAGCTTGATCCTTGGTTCGCTCTGCACTCAAATCTTATCCCATCCATGTATTCAACTTACCTGCAAAAGCAAACTATTGAGGAGTCAGCTATAACTAGCTGAGTGAAGTATACCCTCGCTCCATACCGTTCAAGCAAAAGCAAACAAGTTATTAAACAAGCATATGCAATGCAGACAATCAAATGAACAAATATATATGGCCAACCGGTAACCATATATATATTCGGATTTACGCCCTCCGAATCCGGGGTTGGGGTACATCCACACATCAGCACCCGACCGCTACTACTTCGGGAATCAAATTTATTCAAGGAGTTTATATATAGAAAATAATATCATATAACAATATCCCATTGAAGCAAGATATCCTTAACAATGACCCGGCGCGATCCTAGGAGGTGGGCCGTCTCCCCAGGACGACTTAGTTCCCATTCCCCTAGAACAAGGCCCATGGTACACACTAAGTATATACCACTTCGGTCCTCCATGTTCACCGTCCTCATGGGACAGTGTGGCCATTCGAGTCAAAGTGTAGTGGTGATGGCCTTCTACATGCAATCGTGAAATGCATGATCAATATTATGATTATCATGCCAATAGTCATTAAGTCCATTTATTTGGCGACCAGACGATTATCAGACACTCGCAAGATCAAATGATTAAACAACACTCAATACTTAACGTTCAGAATAATGTATAGTATTTTCAACACAGATAACAAACACGAGCAACCACAAGTGTAAATTTCCCAACCCCATACTTGAATAATTTAATTTATATTAACAAAATATCATACTCTAAACCTACAAGCACAAGCAGATATGAAGGTCATCGGAATATACTCACCTGTTTATCCTTGCTTAATGGTAGTAGAAGTCTACAAGAAAACTTGAAGACGGATCTGTCTCCCTGAGAATTTAGATAACGAATACTTATTACTATACTATTATTCATACAAAGAAACCTATTATGTCTTTGTGTCTTAAACTTCGAGTTTTAACATTTCTTAATCTAACCTTAACACATAATTAGTCATTTTGATGCTTGTAAAGGCTACGCTTTATAAATTAAACTATAAAGCTCGTACAATCTTAGTTTTCTTAAGAAAAGTATTTTAGCTGTTTTCAAATATCGAGTTTAATCACAAAATCTTAAATTGGGCATATTATACTTGTTTTAATTTAGATTTTAGCATATGAGTAATCCTTGAAAAACTTATCGAATGTAGTTTTTAATTATCAAGTTAAACTAATCATTTTGTATATTTTTCCTATGTTACTTTAAGAGCTCGAAAGGTATCATAATTGTATCTATCTTTCTTATTTTGTAATTTTAATTATTATTTCAAGTTCAATTCCTTGTAAATGTTTATTTCATAAAGTATTAGTTATTATACTTAATTTAAGTCCATTACTCAACTTTTAAGTTAAAGTATACATATTTATACTTATTTTCATTTTGATTATCTTGATCTTATTTTAAGTATGTAACTCTAGTTAATTTGATTATATCGACTAATATTTATGATTTTCATTCATCTATACTTTATATCCTTATAGTCTTATAAGCGTTTAATTTTATACTTAGAGTTACGGAATTGTTGGTTAAGTTTAATCTTTCAATTACAATTTATATTATCTTGATTTTCTAATTTGTAATTGAATTACTTAAATTTTATTCTAGGAATCTTATTCTTTTATATGTGTTGAAATCTTTATATGTCTATAAAGGTTTGTTATTGAGTGTATCTAATAGATTTATAGCTAAATACCTTTTTCCTATATAATACTTAAATCATATCAAGTTTATCTATTAATATCATATTTCTACGTATGATCTGAATCTTATATTTGTAGATAAGGTCACATATTGAAGTTTAATTACATATCCAATCTTCTTATTGATCGGATAATCAAATATGTTTCATTTATCAAATTCGAGTAAAATTGTTCTTAAGTTTTCTTATAGGGATGAAACTTTTATTATAAGGTTCTAGGTTTCTAAGCTTTTATTTTCCTTCTTAATTCCATTTCTACTCATGAATATATATGTTGTGTGTGATTTAAATTATTTAAACTTGTCATAGAACATCTCTATTCTTTTTAAATGTCAGAACTACGTTATAGGTTTACTTTACTTAATTCTAATTGTTTCTTTAGTTAAGTTTTACTTCATAAAACATAACGAATGTTTATATAAGTTAAGAATATTTTTGTTTTAGTGTTTTCGATATTTAAATCTTAGTTTGAATCTTATTTATGTAGATTATACCTAATATCTAGTTTTAACGGTTACATCTCAATCCTCACGATTTATCTTTAAATCATTATTTGTTAATTGATACACTTTAAAGATCTAATAATTCAATTCTAAACCACTAGTTATTGTCTTTGAATTATATTTATCGAGATATTACTCGTTTTGGAAAATTACTATTCATTTCCCAGAAGGTCACCCATCCTAGGTCATGAGCACGCTTAACTTTTAGAGTTTTGAGAATTTTTCAATATTATACTACATATATCTCTATAGTTAATGTTCCATATTTTTCTTACATTGTTTTTAGGTTGAAAACTAAATTCTAAAATCTACGGAATCGGATAGATTCAGGTTTTTCACCTACATGATTAGAATTTCCAGATCTGATAGGACAAACTAGGGTTTTAGTCTATATAGGATTGAAATATTATAACTTTCATGTTTGTGAAATCAGAATTTTAATTTGGACTTTAGATTAGAAGATTTTGATCAGTTATTGATCCTATCGTGTATATTCTCTAAATTTCTATTTATTAATAAATAAACTCTAAATATTAATTATCTAATATTAAAATCAATTTTCTATCATCTAGCGTTTTTAGTTATCAATTTATTATCTATTTGATAAGCGAAATGTAATATCAACTAGTCTAAATACACATACTAGCATGACATAATTTTATATTATTATCATTATATATGCATGTAAATATGTATATTTATAATAAAAACTAATATTAAAATTCTTAATATTATGAAAACTTCTACATACCGGATCATAATAGTAAAATTTTAGAGTGATCGAAACCTAACCTTGTGTGGTCTTGAATTGAAGAGCGCATTGCCACGATCACAACACCACTTCCGGAATTGGAATCGGTTATCATATATAAAAGATACGAGTTTTTGAAGATCGAAGGAGCTTCTAGATACCTTTTCTATTATTTTATTTTTTCTTTTTCTTTTTCTTTTTTTTTTTTCCTTCTTCTGGCCGAAGAAGATTTCCTCTTCTCTCTTTCCTCTTTTTTTTTTTTTTTTTTTTTTTTTTTGTCTCTTCTTCTCCGATTCGGAGAAGATGTTATATATATATATATATATATATATATATATTAAGTCTTCTGGTGAAGACTTTCCACTGTGAGAGAGAGAGAGAAAGAGAGAGAAGAAAAAACGACGTACGGCGGCTACAGCAAACCAAAATAGGATGGTTTGAAAGTTTTAATTTTTGGGTCTAATTAACACGTATAATAAATACTCATTTGATAATATTTTTAGATGAAAATTTATATACCTACTATATTAAATATTCTGAACACTATGGTATATTTAAAATTTTTAATTTAAGATTTTTACTTTTCAGTTTTAATATCTATTATCACAAATTATAATTTATTCTTTAAGGGTTTTAAATTATTAATGTTTTGGTATTTTATGACCTGTTAATAATTAAATTGTTTTTAATTTGACTTTATTTATATTTTACTATTATAAATTTATAGTGTTTATCTTTTGTTTGTATCTTTTGAATTATTTTTGGGATCTAATTTATTATTTTACTTATCTTTATTGGTTTTTAGTTTATATATTAATCATATTATTATTGTTATGTCTTACGGAAAATTTTTATTTGATATAGGTATAGTTTATACTTATTTTTATTTTTAATTAAGTCTTTTATTGTCTATATTGGTAATTACCTATATTTAAATTCAGGAAAAACGGGGATTTCTAAAATTTCTACCAGACATTACTATCTATTTAATAATTACCAAAAATTAAATAGACGTATAATTCAGGATGCTACAGGATTGTTGTGTTCAATTTCACTTAGAAGTATGCATGAACCAAGACCACTCAAAAATTTCTCAAAATTATCCCAACATTTATTGGTGATTAGCATTTCACCTTAAAATTTTAGCAACGTTTATCCCGTTGATCTAAAATTTCCATATGTTTGGTTGGAAGAATTTGCAAATCCAATCAAACTCGAGTTTGAATAAAAAATTTATTGTATTAAAGCCGAGCTACGACTTAAATTAAAAGTGTATGACTATTCTATATATTAATTACTATCCTAATTATTCATCCTTAGTAAAGCTTGGTTGACATGCGAGTGATTAATAATGCTTATAAGTCGAGCTGAGAACATCTGGCTGTAATGACTCGCTCTTTTGCTCAAAATTTTAAATTTGATCAATAAATAAAATAAAAAAATTCTCCTTTTTCAGGACCATCTAGTACTGGAGTTGAATTTCATTTAAGATTGAGAAAGCTAAGAGACAGGAAATCTACGTTGTGCATTGAACAATGTGATAGCAAGGTCCCTTTGAATGTTCTTGTAACTCTCTAAGATGGAGTAATGTAATAATTTTTATATATAAAAGGGTAAATACTGTAAATGTCTTTTAATTTTGGTAAAGGATGTAATTTTACATCTAAATTTTAAATTTATCAATTTAATACTAAAAGAACTTTTCATATATACTAATTAGTACTTTATTATATTGGTTGAAAATTCCAAGTTGAATAAAGGTGTTAGTAAATTTGATCGGAATATTATCAGTATTTAAAAAAAAAAATCTCTCATTGGTCAGTTTTAATATTCGTTTAACTACCCTATATGCGCCTTCTATGCCCACTTTACAAGCACAATCCTTCATCAGCTCCAACTGTAGTAGTTCTTTCTCAAACTTAACATCATGGTTAACTCATGTTTCTCACTTTCTCATGCAAATGCAAGTTTTACCGGAACCTCCTCATTGATCCATGCCAAAGGTGATTTTTATTTCCTATTACAACTTCTTTTATCATACTTACATATGTTACTAGTGCCTGTATCCCTTTTATGTCAGCCGCATATTAATGACCATATGCAGGAGTACAGCTTTCAATTTAATTTTAATTGTGTTTTACATTACATGGTAAGCTAGTTCGCGGGTTTTAGGTTGATTTTTAGTACTTGATACATGAATATATTGTTGGCTATACTCTAAAATCTAGACTTCAACAAAATATGGATTACTAGTAGGAGGATGTCCAGAAACACTGGCAGATCTCACAAAGGTCTACATATGTTGGAATTCATGTCTTGTTGATCGGATGTCCAGAAACACCGGCAGATGTCATTAGGGTCTACATATGTAGGAAGTCATGTCTTGTTGATCCAATGGCACCTCGGCACACCGATTTTCCGGTAGCCGGGCCGCCGACCTCTTTATCAGCTTTGGCAGTAGTGGTGATTTTGAAGAGGCCATGAAGTGAGCTTGATGAGACATGGCGGCTTTGACAAAAATTTTATAGAATTTGCTGACCCTGTAGTGTATCTTGCCATGCATAGATTAAGAGGAAATATATTGTAACTAAACATGTAGAATGATCCAGATTGAATGAACCCTCTAATCTGTAAATATAACCCAAAATAATTCATTAGTCTCGATTGAGGGGAGATTCACCACTCTTTGTTTTCAATCTCATGGAGGGATGGGTTTGCAGTGAAATCATTTGAATGTATCTTGCTAGACATAACAAAGAGCTTAATGCTAGACTTTGACAACCAAACAAGGCAAAGGGTACACCTGACAAATTATGTTGTGTTGTGTTCTGCTTTGTCAAACAAATGTCACATGAAACAAATTTTGTCGCTTGGTAAGGTGTAAAATGAACGAGGTACAAACTCTTTTTTCTGTGCTATGCTGTGCTATGCAATATTGTCTCATACTTCCCATTGTCTAGTACTGCGTCTCCTGATAAATGACCCCTAAATGATTATGGCATTCTATATCTGTCGATTTATGCAACACTTCCCAGGTAAAGAGAAATGGCAAGATTTTTCTGTACTGAAGACAAGAGTAAGGCTTCCAATGCCATACGGTTCTGGAGGTAGTGTAAGAGCGTCACTGACCACTGATCCAAAAAAGAGTGAGATTCCCCATCATTGGTATAATTTAGTAGCCGATCTACCTGTTAAGCCCCCTCCACCATTGAATCCCCAAACATTTCAGCCAATTCATCCCGAGGATCTTTCACCCCTTCTAGCTGACGAGTTAATTAATCAGGAGATAAGCATTGAGAGATACATAGATATACCGGAGAAGTGATTGGTGTTTACCGGCTCTGGCGTCCGACCCCTTTAATCAGGTATCAACTGAGACTGATGTTGCCATCGTAACACAATCATGTTTAAATGGTGATTTATCACTACATCTTAACTTTGTTAATTATCCTTTTTGTTTTTTTTTTTTTTTTGCCCTTTTGGCAAAAACAGAGCAAAAAGATTGGAGAAGCTTCTTGATACACCAGCAAGGATCTATTACAAATATGAAGGAAACAGTCCTGCTGGCTCCCACAAACTCAACACCGCTATTCCTCAAGCTTGGTACAATGTACAGCAAGGCATAAAGAAGGTGACGGCCGAAACTGGTGCTGGCCAATGGGGGGGTGCATTGGCCTTCGCCTGCAGCATATTCGGCCTTGATTGTGAAGTAAGGATTTGCGACTTTTTACTATTGCTCTTTTTAGCTTTATGGGAAATGAAAACACCTCGTGGCAGCATGCGCAGTTTTTTACCTTAGTTGATAGAAAATTTGATAATATGAAAATCATAATTAGAACACACAGCTACCAATAGTTCATGATCATTATATGATTCATCATTCAATGGATTGAGGGATCCATCTATGTTCCTAGTTTAAACTTTAGCAGCATAATCTTCCATCTTTGCCTGCATTGCGTTTCAATTTTGTGTACTAGATGTTATCTTGCCTTTCCCCATTACACTTGAAGTGCTTGAAATACTCAAATCAGATGTTCCCCTTTTCTATGTATATCTTCTAACTTCTTTTATCCATAAACTGCCTGACTTGTTTGATCAATACCGTGATCAGGTATGGCAAGTTCGAGCTTCTTTTGACCAGAAGCCATACCGTAGATTGATGATGCAGACTTGGGGAGCAAAAGTACACCCATCTCCCTCAAACATTACTCATGCAGGCAGAAATATTCTGGAAAAGGATCCAGATAGCCCAGGAAGTCTAGGAATTGCTATCTCAGAAGCAGCAGAAGTCGCAGCTGCAAATGCAGACACAAAGTGCTGTTTCTGGAGCGTTCTAAACCATGTCTTGCTACATCAGACAGTTATAGGAGAGGAATGCATAAAGCAAATGGAGGCAATTGGTGAAACCCCAGATGTAATTATAGGGTGCACTGGTGGTGGGTCTAATTTTGGAGGACTCTGCTTTCCATTCATTCGTGAAAAGCTTGCTGGGAGAATTAACCCAATCATTAGAGCAGTTGAACCTGCAGCGTGTCCTTCATTGACAAAAGGCATTTATGTATATGATTATAGTGATACAGCAGGAATGACTCCATTGATGAAGATGCATACACTGGGGCATGATTTTATTCCTGATCCAATTCATGCAGGTTTTAATAACATCAATATTAGAGATCGACTTCCTTCTTTCTTTTCCGTTTTCACTTCTTCAACTTGATCGAATTTTTCCTTGTTGTGCACCAGGAGGACTACGATATCATGGAATGGCCCCATTAATATCACACGTATATGAATTGGGTCTAATGGAAGCAATTGCAATTCCACTGATAGAATGCTTTGAAGGTACCCATTTATCTTAGACTGCATTTGTGATAGCCAGTGAATATAAAGTCGCACCAAATCCAACAAGTCAAATATTAGATTAACTAATGTTAGAAAAATTGTCATGGTAAGGTCTCGAGTTCAAATCCTTATAGTTAAGTGAGAAACATTCAATAAAAGTCTCAAACTGTAAGTAAGAGGGCATTTTGACCAGTAACTCTGAACCATACTAAATCTGACAACTTTAAACTTTAGATTAGTTGGTTATCGATCTAAAATGTATTGGTACGAACAAATCAGCAACTTCTAAACGTGCTTTATAATGCTAAGGCCTCTCCATAGTGCATAATAATCATAAGCTAAGTAGTATGTTTTTTCTTTCAGCTGTGATAAATTTTGCAGTGTCTGAAGGGATTATATCAGCACCAGAACAAACTCATGCGATTGCTGCAGCCATTACAGAAGCCCTTCGATGCAAAGAGTCAGGAGAAGCAAAGGTCATACTCATAGCAGTATGAGGTCATGGCCATTGATCAACTGCAATACAGGAAAGAGAGTAATGGCTGATAGGACAAATACCTTATGATGAATGGACCATTTATGGTTTTAAGTGCGAACATGGTTGTCATGCCTCTTACAGCATGCTAGTCATTAAAACCATGACTCGGTAGTGAAGTCTTGTGAGGGATTCATGCCGAGGAACTGTATGCATTGGATATGGATAATAACTTTAAATAAATGACTCCCAACTCTCCTTGCGGAATCATTTTAATCTCTCTTGTATTGATCTTCTAGGAAAGCAGATGTTTTATATTTTTTGGGGTAAGGTGAGATATCTTACTTTTCATTAATGAAAAATGTAAAACACGGGAGCACATTGGGACCCGATCAAGTTGAATTAGGTATCTAGCAAAAAATGAAAGGGTACCGAAGAATCAACATGAACAAATTTACAAAGTGCAAGTTTGCTTGTTTGATCAGACTTATTGTAATCTTGTCTCCTTTTGAATAGATCGTGATGTTGTCTGCGAATTATAGGTGGGTGAGTCGCTCTTTCTTGCACCTCCAATGACATTGGAACTCATCTAAGCCTCCTTTTCCGTCATAATTTTCTTGGAGACTCATTAATGGATGCTAGTTTATTTGAACGGTGTACAAATATGTAATAGCTGTTGTGTTTCATCTCATTCAAAATATGAAGTTTTGGCAACTCCTAAAAATAGATGGTTTTACAATTATTTACATTACATAAGTGCAACGCATATTTATTTAAAAAAATGAAAAATAAGAGATAAAATTACAAGTATACTCTTATATTTATTCAATATACTCTTTGTGTAACCAGAACCTAGGAGAAGATGAGCAAAAAGGATGGCAAGGAGGATGCGCGATGACAAGCTAAAAAAACGAAAGGAATGGAAGTAAACAGTAAACAGAATTAGGGTTCGTGAAAGGAAGACAGTATGAAGTACAATAGGTAAACATGCATCTAAAGTATCAGACAGACAGTGACAAAGGTAAATTCAAAGAAGCTGCCTAGAAGTCATGGGCTGAGCCTTTGAAGACATGGGCTGGACATGGGCTGTGGAGCTATGGCCCATCCATAAAAGTCTGATTGCAAATTAGCGTGTGATCTGTAATGATAAACGCTTATAAATAGGCTATTGTAATACAAGGAGATCATAGAAATTATTACAACACTTTTGCTTCTAAAGTTCGTATTCGAACTATTCCGCTGTATTCGGCTGGCTTGAACTCTGCTTGTGTTTTTTTATTTTTCTTTTCCTGAGTTGCTTCCGTATTGCATCTGGTATCAGAGCCATTTGCAGCCATGGAAACCCGCGAACACAAACGTATTGAAGAGGCAATGAAGGCTGTCCTTAAGGAACAAGCTGATCGCCATGAGCTGGCCATGAAAGAACAATCTGATCGTCATGATAACTGGGTCAGGATGTTCTCGAGACTTGAAAACACAGCAAACAATACTTGAGAAACAAAGTCAAACAATTGAATCATTAAAGCAACATCTCACTAGTAAGACAACCATTAGGGAACAAACAGCAATAACACCAGGAAGTGGTAAAAGTTCAGGTGCAACCATGCTGGGTACCATAGTAATACACTCAATATGACCACATATCAAGTACCAACTAGAAATACTCGAATTGAATTTCCTGTTTTTGATGGTGAAGGTTTTAGGACGTGGGTTGCTAGGGCTGAGCAATTCTTTATTTTAGATGACACACCAGAAGATCTTAAAGTAAAAATTGCCACCATGCATTTATCTGATAAGCCCTATGAATGGTATAATGCTTTTATGAAGAGCCGAACTGATATTGATACTTTAACATGGGAAGAATTTATCAGAACCTTAAATGCACGATTTAATGACAAAGGATTTGAAGATCCTATGTCAGAACTTAAGGAATTACAGCAGGTAGGATCCTTACAAGATTACAATGATGAATTTTTACATCTATCTACTCAAGTTCAATTAACCGAACCTCATTTGGTTAGTTTTTATCTTAGTGGTTTAAACCTGAAATACAATACCCCATCCGAATGTTCCAACCAAAATCACTACCACAAGCTTATACCCTTGCAAAGCTACAAGAAGCCACTCTTTTATCTTCAAAACAGAATTTAAAAACCTTTAAAAACCAAACACATACCTCTTTCAAAATGTCAGAAATACCCTACCTTATTATTCCTCACCTGGCAAATCAAACACTTCCCAACCTTAACCCCTTCTACACACAACCATACCCTACCACAACAACAATCCACCAAACTACCCTACCAATAACCGACCTGTAAAGAAACTTACCCAAGAAGAACTTGAGGAGAAAAGGCGTAAAAAATTTGCTTTTGGTGTGATGAACCATTTGGACCCGGCCACCGCTGTAAAACCAAAAGACTTAATTTGCTAGTATTAGAGCAGGAAGATGGGAATAAGGTTGAAGAAACTATGGAAGATTTGGGTTTGGACCTATCACAGTTAAATCTCAATTCTTTGAACAATGAGGGTAGTAATAAGGAGCACTGTATGCGTGTAAAGGGAAGTTACAAGAGGAGCAATCTTAACATACTAATTGATACTGGAAGTTCTGCTAATTTCATGAATGAGAAGATAGCAATGAGACTGGACTGCTTACAATCTGAGGTCATTCCAGTTTCGGTTATATTGGCAGATGGACTAAGATTCAAAGTACCAAAATGTTGAGAGCATTTGAATGGCAGATGCAGGGAACAAATTTTCAAGCTGATTTCTATTCCATTCCTTTGAATTCCTATGATTTAATCTTAGGAATGCCATGGCTAGTCTCGTTAGGAACTGTGATATGGAATTTTAAAGACTTATGGATGAGTTTTGAATGGCAGGGCAAGAACTGTACATTGAAGGGATTAGTGGAAGAACTCAAGGTCATCTCTGGACATACATTAAATACCTTATTGGAAACATTCCCTTCCACTATGGAAGTGCAGTGTTGGGTAATCACAAGTATTGATACTGAGGAGAAAAATACCAATGCGACATTACCTCCTCTGATCATTGATCTCTTAGAAGAATTTTATGATTTATTTGAGGAACCTAAGAAATTGCCCCCTGATCGGGCATGTAACCACAGGATCCATTTGACTGAAAATACGCCAATCAACTTGAGGCCTTATAGGTATTCAATGATACAGAAAACAGTTCTTGAAAACATGGTTAAAGAATTATTGTTAAGTGGAATGATAAGACCTAGCCACAGTCCATTCGCTTCACCTGTGGTTTTAGTAAAAAAGAAGGATAATTCTTGGCGGATGTGTGTGGACTACAGAGAGCTTAACAAACACACAGTAAAGGATAGATTCCCTATTCCTATAATTGAAGACCTCTTCGATGAACTGCATGGAGCTAAATATTTTAGTAAACTAGATTTACGATCAGGCTACCATCAAGTGTTGATGCATCCTGAAGATATCTACAAAACCGCTTTTCGCACTCATGATGGACATTACGAATTCCTTGTCATGCCATTTGGCTTGACAAATGCTCCATCTACCTTTCAAGGGCTAATGAATGACATATTTAGACCTTACTTGCGGAAGTTCGTTTTGGTGTTCTTTGATGATATACTAGTTTATAGTGCTAGTCTGGAGGAGCATGTAAGTCATTTGAGAGTGGTTTTCAATACCTTAAGGAGGGAACAATTGTTCTTGAAGAAAAGTAAATGTAGAATTGGGGTTCAACAGGTGGACTACCTGGGACACATCATAAAAAAAAGGAGTAGCCACCGATCCAAAGAAAATTGAAGCGGTAGAACAATGGCCAACTCCACAGACTCTAAAGCAACTACGTGGTTTCTTAGGGCTGGCTGGGTACTATAGGCGATTTATCCAAGGATTTGGAGTCATTGCTCGACCACTGACCCAATTACTAAAGAAAGATCAATTCAAGTGGAGCAAAGAAGCACAAGAATCATTTGAGAAATTAAAAAGAGCATTGGTACATTCACCAGTATTGAATCTACCTGATTATTCTAAAGAGTTTGTCATAGAAACAGACGCATGTGGAGATGGTATAGGGGCTGTCCTAATGCAAGATAAACATCCAATTGCCTATATTAGTAAGACATTGGCACCAAGGCATAAGGGAATGTCTGTATATGAGAAGGAGTTGTTAGCCTTAGTGTATGCTATTGACAAATGGCGCCATTATCTAGTTGGAAGGCACTTTGTGATCAAGACTGACCATCAAAGCCTCAAGTATCTACTTGAGCAACGTCTGGTGACCACAAGTCAGCAAAAATGGTTAACTAAGCTATTGGGACTCGACTATGATATAGAATTTAAGAGTGGCAACACCAACACAGCAGCTGATGCACTATCTAGACGAGGCACTAACTGCTTGAATCATTTGCAAATACACTGTGCAATTCCAGAAATTTTGGAAGATATTAAGTCTAGCTGGTTCCTTGATGGAGGCTACTCTAACATCATTCAACAATTACAAAAAGGAGAACCCGCGGGACATTTCAGGGAGAAAGGGATACTAAGGAGAAGAGGAAGAATTGTTGTGGGACCTTCCCTTATCCTCCGAGAAAAATTATTGAAGTTGTACCATGGAGGGGTCCTAGGTGGTCATTCTGGAGCACAGGCTACCTATCAAAGGCTCTCAATGGTTTTTTATTGGCCTAAGCAGGAAAGGGAAGTAAGAGAGTTTATTCGAAACTGTGAAGTTTGCCAACGTTTTAAATTTGAAAACGTGTCTACCCCAGGCCTCCTATCACCACTAAATATTCCTCAGGAATATTGGCAAAGTGTGAGCATGGATTTCATTGAGGGTCTTCCTAAATCAGAAGGGAAAGATGTTATACTAGTTGTTATTGATCGTCTCAGTAAATATGGACACTTCATGGCTTTATCCCATCCCTACAATGCAATGACAGTAGCCCGAATTTATCTTGACAATGTGTACAAACTACATGGAATGCCTGAAACCATTATATGTGATAGGGATCCTATTTTTACAAGTCTATTCTGGAAGGAACTCTTTAAATTGCAAGCTGTGAGTTCAATATGTCCACTGCTTACCATCCTCAAACGGATGGCCAGTCAGAGGTTGTTAACAAGTGTGTAGAAACATACTTGAGATGTGTATTGGGTGAGAAACCTAAGCATTGGCATCAGTTCCTCGCATTAGCTGAGTGGTGGTACAATACGAATTTTCATTCAAGTACCAAAACCACCCCATTTGAGGCTTTATATGGCTATCCACCACCCCTGCATGTACCATACGTGCCAGGGGATTCTAAGAATGCAACGGTGGATTCTATCTTAGCTACCAGGGAAGACAGACTTAAGCTTCTTAAGTTCCACTTAAGAAGAGCTCAACAGCGTATGAAATAAGTAGCAGACTTAAAGAGGACAGATCGAGCATTCAACATAGGCGACTCAGTCCTACTCAAACTTCAACCCTATAGGCAGCATTCATTAAAGAACTATAGGGTACACAAATTACTTCCTAAATACTACGGTCCCTACAAAATAATTGACAAAATTGGTTCAGTGGCTTACCGTCTTGACCTTCCACCAAGCGCTGAGATCCATCCCACCTTTCACGTCTCACAGCTTAGAAAATATCATGGCTCAAGAACCAATAGCTATCCAACATTACCTACAAATATACAAACAGAGGAGTTAATTCCCGAGTCAATCTTAGCACGAAAGATGGTCAAATGTGGAAATCACGCGGAAACCATGCTACTTATCTCATGGAATGGTCGGAGCACAAAGGAAGCCACCTGAGAATTCTTCGAGGAACTGAAATTACATTACCCTAACCACCCCTTGTGGTCAAGGGTTCTGGAAGAAGAGGGGAATGTAACCAGAACCTAGGAGAAGATGAGCAAAAAGGATGGCAAGGAGGATGCGCGATGACAAGCTAAAAAAACGAAAGGAATTGGAAGTAAACAGTAAACAGAATTAGGGTTCGTGAAAGGAAGACAGTATGAAGAAATCCCCTTTCCGGCATTAGAGCTCAAAAAACTTAGATTCCAAGCACACTTGTGACGAAGAAAGGATCCGTTCCTCCAGCCAGTTTCGGGTTTGAATCTTTTTTTTTTTGAAGAGATCTAAACATGCATCTAAAGTATCAGACAGACAGTGACAAAGGTAAATTCAAAGAAGCTGCCTAGAAGTCATGGGCTGAGCCTTTGAAGACATGGGCTAGACATGGGCTGTGGAGCTGTGGCCCATCCATAAAATTCTGATTGCAAATTAGCGTGTGAATCTGTAATGATAAACGCTTATAAATAGGCTATTGTAATACAAGGAGGTCATTAGAAAATTATTACAACACTTTTGCTTCTAAAGTTCGTATTCGAACTATTCCGCTGTATTTTGCTGGTTTGAACTCTACTTATGTTATTTTTTATTTTCTTTTCCTGAGTTGCTTCCATATTGCACTCTGTTCCATATTTAAAATCTATCATCTAGACCATCAAAATTTCTGCTTCCGGAAAAAAGAAAAAAAGAAAGAAGGACCACCAAATCATTTAGAACATTATACTAAACCTCTAAAAACACGTCTTGTGATCTAAATACTCAATCTTAAAATTAGTAGATTAAGTGTATATAGAACATTGGCAAAAAAAAAAAGAAAAAAGTGTATATAGAACAATAATATTCCATAGAATTGCAACAATTTTCTTTTCCAATTCCATCAAATGAGCAATGCTCGAAATGCTTGCTAACGGTAAGTTGGAGTGTTCGGGTCAAAATAGAACTCATTTTGGAATTAATTACTAATTAGGATAGAATAAAACTTAATTACAAGAATAGACCACTAAATCTATGCTAATTTTAATTTTAAACCTATTTTGCATGTATTAAATGCAAATTACAATTGGAAATCGCATGTCTTAAATGCGAGTTGCATTGGGACTCCTAACTCCTAAATATAAATTATTATAATTTTTTGTGCTCCAAATACAAATTTGATGGGTTATTTTGATAATTAATTTGTCATAAATTCTATTTTAGTAATTACTTTTTACGACCCTTTCATTCTTGTTAAGAGGCTATCCATACTTCCAACAAAAGATTTAATGGATTTTATTTTTCAGTAATAAATTTAATGGATTTTACACATTATGAGATATGTATATTTGTGTTGATTAAATTTTAATATTTATAAGATAGTAATTGATTTAAAAATTCTCACTTTCTTTACAATCAGTGTTAAAAATTTATTAGTGTTCGTACCTCACATAACTATACATGTGGTGTATATGTATTGAATCCTTTTTCCATATGCCCAAGTACCATGTTTTTCATGAATGTAATAAATCTCGGGAAAATTGCATAATATTCCTTATTTAATAAACTTAACAAGTTTGAGCGGCATGTTAACAAAGTTCAGATACAGCAGCTTATACACTTATTTAATAAACTTAACAAGTTAAAAGGGAATAGGATTAATAACAATTTAATATGGATCATCATTCCTCTCAACTACATGTCATGATAGTAGTTTTATGTATAATAAAAAGGGAATTAACAGCTATTCCCCTCAAGTAAACGGGATGATAGAATTGTTCACGTATTATATGTAAGGAAAAAGGATTTAATGATGCTAATATGTCATGTATCTGGATAAGTAGCTAGTAAGTATTAATATTTTTCTAAATAAATGGTCATAATAATTTGTAATTTTGATAAAACTATTCATATTCTATGATTTTATTACTACTTGTTGCTCTTTAATTAAATACATGGCATGTTATCACTCTTTTAATTGCTTTCAAGTAAATTGAACCTTACATCCGTAAGAACTATGCAATTCTGATGTGGTGGAGCCGGTTTTGTAAATTGGTTGTGGTGTTGGTTGGGACTGTAGGAAGACAACTTTTAAGTTGGCCTTTTAATATTTGGCTGAACCACAACCCTAGTGGTAAGTCAATCTAAAACAAAGAATGAAGTCTACCAATAGTACAAAGTAGGAAGCTAAGAATTGATAAAATGCATGGAAATACCATTCCCCGATGTCCTTAAACAAAGGACAAAGTTTTTCTATCCGAGCTATAAGGGTTTGGCCATAAAACTTGTACCCCTTTCTTTTTAGCTTGCTAATGGGATAGCATTTATCTCATAAGTATGGTTGTGTAAAAAATTTATATAATTCAATTTGTGATTTAATTCGATAAAAAAATAAAGGATTAATGACCCGTTTGGTAACTAAACGAAAAAAAAAAAAAAACAATTAGTACCCAAATTTAAAAAGATCAATTTGATACTTAAACTAACTTTTTGAGGACATGAATCATACCTGATTTAACACTATTTAACACCATTAATTCTTAATGATGTGGCAACAACAATCCAATTCCTCTCCAACACATCATTAATATGTAAAATAATGAACAAATGATATTTTTATAAAAATAGTTCAAGGATACAAAAAATTCATATGGAGAATAGGAAAACACTGTTTGGCTCAAATTCTGCTTAACTCATGTCTCTGGTGGATTCATTTTAGTTACCTCGCCACAATTTCACATCAAATCTCTATTAACTATAAAAACATTCGTTGAAAAAACACTATAGGCCTTCGAAGATTAAGAAATATAATTGTTTCGGGTTTCTTGGGTTATGAACTTTCACAGAAATAATGTTAGCATCACACCATCTTGAAGTTTTATCACATTTGTAAAAGACATATCCATTCGAACGTTGCATACGTGATTTGATGATTGAGTGAGCAACTACTTTGATCATATGACTTTAACACCTCCAGCTACATGATCTCAACTTTGCTGTGGATTTCATATAATAGAAATTCATTAATGCCTTCCACATTTTGGGCTTTTTGATTTTACACTTTTAAATAGCTCAAGGAGTTTCAATTTTGTGAGTTTCGAATTTGATAGATTTGATTTGGAAGATTTTAATAGTTTTGAATTTAGGGTTCAAAATTCGGGGATGGGTTTGTACCTATACTTTAATCTTAGGTTATAGTCAGTACTTTTACACTTTTTCCATTCAAACCTATAGATGCACAAAAATATTATTTGTTTCATTTTTTTTTCACATATTAAATGACACATGTCAAAGAGGGATTGGATGTTTTGCCATGCCATTGACAGAACTAACGGTGTTAAATCATATATGATTTGTGTCCTTAAAAAAGCTAGTTTATGTATCAAATTGATATTTTTAAAGTCTGGGTAGTTAATTGCTCTTTATGAAAAGTTCAAGTACCAAACAGTCATTAACCCAAAAACAAATAGTTTGATGCTCAGTTTATGATCCTGAATCAAAATGAACCGATATATTATTATTTTTTTTAGATAATATCACAAATGGTACCTGAACTTTAGTAAAATATGTAATGAAGTACCTGAGTTTTGAAAATGATCAATTTAGTATCTAAAAGAATTTTTTATGCATGCTACCAGTATATCTATCGAGTTTTTTTAGGTATTAAATTAATCAATTTTAAAGCTAAGGTATTAAATTGATCAATTTTAAAATTCAGATGTTCAATTGCATATTTTGTCAAAGTTCACATACCATTCGTGAGGTTAATCTCTCTTTTTTTTCCTTTGATTGCTTTATTAAAAAAGGGGGTTAATTATAAAAATATTACCTTTGTTTTGACTAATTTACAAACGGATGATCTGTGTTAATTTTTGTGACAAATAGGTGATTCGAGTTTCATATAAAAATGTCAATATTATTTAATAATTTTGGAATGACACATGTCAATATTTTATTGGTCATAAAAGTTAATTTTATATTTTTTTTCAATTTTCTCATTTTTAAAAATAATTTTTAATATTTTATTTACTAATATTTTTATTAAATTAATTCTTTTAGACCGATAAACTCTAATACATATCTTCTATTATATTGATACTTTTATATGAAATTCGGATCACCTATTTCTCAAAAAATTATACAGATCATGTGTTTGCAAATTGACCAAAACACAATAATGTTTTTGTAATTAATCCTTAAAAAATTACTTATTTTCAAAGTTTTTTATCTAGATATTTATCATACATGAGAATGAAATTAGATTAATTGTATCATGTTTCAATTGGCATGGTGTGTTTGCAAATAAGATAGTTTTTATATTTTTAGCCTCTAATATTATGGATATTTTTTTGTTCAATTTCTTACTAATTAATCTACTTTTACTACTTAATTACTTATTGGCTTATATAATTGATAATGTATTAATTAGAAATATACAATGAGTTAAAATTTACATCTCATATTGAGATAGCATATTTTAATCTTATAGAGTCTAGTATATCATTATAGTTCAAAAAATTCAAGAGAATGGTCTAGTATATGATAATTTTATGATGAATGAAATCTCTTTCCCGTCATAAGTTTTACACATTTATTTGAGTAAATAATTAATTTTAAATAATATTGTTTATATTTGCACTGGTGATAAGAATATGTAATTGAAGTTTTTTTGATAGAATGTATTTTTATTTTCAAAATAAAAAGGTCCAAACCGTAAATGGAACCATACTAAATTTTTTTTCGTCGTACAAAAAAATTATTAATCTAATCATAATTAGGTTCGAATTTAAAAGAAAAATAAAACCATAATATTTGATTTGGTTTGGTTCAAGGGCAAATCAAATCGAACCGCAATGCCGCACCGCCCCTACTCATGGGTTAAATTGTATAGTTTTTGTCCTTTCATTTTATTCAATCTTACTTACCATATAAATCTATCACCTAACTAAGATGAATGTTTACTTATCTATACTATTAAAGCAAAACCACCCCTTCGGTGTCTTTAGTGTAAATATTTTTAGTGTAAATGTTTTTAATATAATGTTTTTATCATATGGGCAAAAATATTTTTCCTATCCTGAAATCATGAAAATTAAATAGGGTTTGAATATAATTAAATAGGGTTGAATAAACATAGTCTTTACCTTTTTTAGTATATAGGCATAAAATATTTTGTTATCCTTGAAATCATGAAATTAAATAGGGTTTGAATAGAATTAAATAGAGGTTGAATAGATATGGTCTTTTTCACGTAAAATATTTTGGTATCCTTAAAATCATGAAATTCAATAGGATTTGAATAGAATTAAATAAGGGTTCAGTAGACATAGTCTTTTCCTTTTTAGCAGGGTATAAAATATTTTTGGTATCATGAAATCATGAAATTAAATAGGGTTTGAATAATAGATTATTATATTTTTCCTTTTTATACCGATATAAACCTTTGATACCATATTTATGCATGATAGTTACCCAACATGGAGAAGTTACCTGTGGAAAATATAATTATAATTATGATTTCAATTGTTTTTAATTTCTAGGACTAATTAAAGTTGCCTTTTTCTAATTTGTCAAAACAATATATCTATTTAATTTATATATTATTTTTTTTTATTTGCACACACATCACGAGTGTGTCGTCTGCTTATACTAATAAATTATAAACATAGATCCGAATAATCACTCTACAGAATTGGCATGGAAATTATATATCTTGGTTTATAACTCGGAGTTCAAAAGTTTTTTTAATGGAAAAGTTATATGAAAAAATCAATATTCAAAGATAAATTCAAATGGTATATCAATATTTTGAGTGGTTTAAATGAAATATTAACATTTTAAATGATTATAAATACAATTAAAGTTTTAGATGGTTAAATGAAAATAAATAAATAAATAAATTTATTTGTACTACTTTTTATAATGTTAATCACCTGTGCAATTACTTTCCTAATTTGCAAGCATCAAAAGAGTAGGAAAATATTTGAGTTAGGCCATATTGGTTATGCCATAATATAAACTGAATTTTTCAAACCCACAAGTACCCTATTACTGGGATGAAGCCTACTTGATGTCATCATATTATAAATCGCATAAAGGGTCATATTAAGAGCCTACTTAAGAGTACAAACATAAATATGATTATATCTATACCATTAAAATAAAACCACTCCTTTGGTGTTTTTAGTATAAATATTTTTAGTGTAAATGTTTTTAATATATTTTTAACATATGGCATAATATTTTTCATATCCCTAAAATCATGAAAATTAAATAGGGTTTGAATATAATTAAATAGGGTTGAATAGACATAGTCTTTTCCTTTTTAACATAGCATAAAATATTTTTGGTATTCTTGAAATTGAAATTAAATAGGGTTTGAATAGAATTAAATAGGGATTGAATAAACATAGTCTTTTCCGCATAAAATTTTTGGTATCCCTGAAATCATGAAATTAAATAGGGTTTGAATAGAATTAAATAAGGGTTGAATAGACATAATCTTTTCCTTTTTTAGTATATGGGCGTAAAATATTTTTGGTATCCCTAAAATCATAAAATTAAATAGGGTTTGAATAGAATTAAATAGGGTTGAATAGACATAGTTTTTCCTTTTTAGACTAAGCATGTATCTTTATATATCTAAACATTTGATACCATATTTATGCATGATAGTTACCAGAGAAATTACCTATGAAAATATGTTGGGTTGTTTTATTTGTACATACATGCGGTGTGTTGTCTACTTGTATTCTATAAAGAAAAATAATATATAAGAACATATAACATCAGCCACCACCTTACATAATACCACAAGTGCATTTAAATAATAAGATTAGGGACAAATTAAATGATTTAATTGGAATAGATATTCCAAAAATAGTAAAAGAGGGCATCTTCTCCATATATTACTTAAATTTCGTAAAAGTCTTGATCCCAAAAAAAGAAAAACAAAAAAACAAAGTAGATGACTGTCATCCCAACTTAACCATGCTTCCAAAAAGTGTATACCAACCTTTTTTTCCCAAAAGATTACATAAATTAGTTAATAAACTTAATAAGAGTTAATATCATCAGTGATATATAAAATTTGGTAAAATACATAATTAAATACATAAACTTAAAATTGATCGGTTTAACACTTAAAAAAACTTTTCATGCACACCAATGATATCTTTGTGATATTGGTTAGAGCACATAAAAAGTTTATTTAATTAGTAAATTGATCAATTTTAATATCTAATACCTAGTTTCAAACTTTGGTAAAGTTTATGTACCACTCGTGACTTTTACTCATTTAATAAAGATCCAAGAAGAAAGATTTCAATAGTTAATATATATCACTGCAATATACATAGTATATGAGTACTGACTAAATGGTAACATTTAATCACATAGGTGAAATATAAATTAAATTCATATAAAAACTACCCATTATTTATACTATGTGGTAAAAAACTATTAGTAACAGCCACTACTACCTATAATTAAGCATATTACCTACTAAATATTTTTTCTCCCAGAAGGGTATTTCACGAATTCTCCTAGGTCTAGATTCCGCTTTTCGTGTTAAACTTGATGCTTTATCATATTTATTTTACTTTTATGGGATTGGTGTGTTCAGTTTCACTTAGAAGGATGAAAGAACCAGGACCACTCAAAATTATCAAAATCATCCTAATATACAATCTAATCATTAAAATAAATATAATAGTAAGAATATTAACTTTTTAATGGTTGGATTATTATTGGATATAATGTGAGCATTAAATAGTCTGGCGATACCGATTCCATCAAAATTAATGAAATTTTTCATATCAGGG